>JBCFXI010000529.1:0-146173 GCA_038496175.1 Ampulex compressa
ATATAGATATACAGGGTGGTCTAGAATAAATAGGAAATATTTCAGGTGTGGCGTCAGTACATTAAAGAAACAAAAATAGTCCATATAATCATGTATTTCACTATTAACCTTCTTTTCGAGTTCCAACAAATTTCAGTTTAAAACAAGTTATTTTTTTTTTCTCGTGAAAGATGTTAAAACTGAGCTTGTATCCGTGTACAAGCTTGCAAACATTTTACACGTGATTGTTTTATTCTATATTTCCAGCAATGCTTGCATTTTCTGGAAGACTTATTTAGTATTTCTGCTGACACTCTAAAATATTTTTAATCGAGCGATTTCCAAATAAATTAATTGCTGCAATCGTCATGTTCCTTAGCTTGCTCACTCGGTTAACTTAAATTTTCCGAATTTTTTCTTGTGGGGTTGCGTATATTACAGTCTATGTAGAATACCTATACAACGCGAAAATACTTTAAAAAATAATTGTAAGAGCTGTTTGGCCAATCCGAGCAAAGGTTAAAAATATAGTGTGCACATATATTATATGTATATATATATATGTTGTTTTTTTCGTCGTCTGGTTTTGGTGATTAGTTGCGTTTGACTCTCCCCTTTGAGGACGTGTTTCGTGTTATTTCGGTCACTATTTCTCAAGGGTTTATTGTGATTTGTAAAATTAGAATTTTGTCCACCGATTTACAATGGATCAATTTTCATCAAGCGAAGAATTTATCCGAAATTTTATGCTTCCTTCGTTTTTGAAAAAAGAGACTGCAACAACTGTCACTAAAAACAATAGTGCTGTACTTGACGATTATTTTGATGTTTGCAAGTGTTAAAGATGGTTCAAGAAATTTTTATTTGAAAAATAGTTCTGAAAGTGGACGATGCCATACTGATTGCTGAATTTGAAAGCAATCCAATTTTATCGATGAAAAAAATTGCGAATAATCTCGGATATTCATGGTCGAGTGTTTGAAAAAATTAAAAGAAAATCGGGAAAGTGTGAAGAGAGGGCAGATGGATACCGCACGAACTACGCGAGGAGGATCTAGGCGATAGAATAGACGCATGCGAGTATCTTTTAAAAATGGAATCGAAAACACCTTTTTTGCACGACCTCATAACCAGAGACACAACGTAGATTCTGTACTTGAATCAAGGGTGCAAAAATCAATGGTTATCAAAGAATCAGGTAGCTGTACCAACCACCAAACCCGGTTTCACAACAAAACAAGTAATTTTGTCTGTTTCAACAGAATTCTAATTTTACATATCACAATACCCTCGTAACAAATAAAGTCACCGAAATAACGCAAAACACGTCTTGAATGGACAGTAGTCGAAACGCAACTTATACCCAAAACCGGTCAAGGAAAAAAACGACATTCTTTTCCGGCACCCCTAATATTTATGTCCGCATACGTGTATAAATATATACATATATATATGTAGAACCAGTCTCGTATTCTTTATAGCTGCCTTTTCAATACATGGCTAGTGGAATATGTATTACGAGCGAATACGTACACGCGCGGTGCTTCTTCGAGTCTGCGTTCCTCGCGTCTTCCGACGAGGATCAAGAGGTTAGCACCCGACATTTCGCGCAGCTGGCGGTTTGATGCGTGTAGTGTTCTTACACGTGGACTACGATATCGATACTTCTCTCAGAAATACTCGAATCGACAACAATGCACTATGCGTACTGGTGCAGGAATCAAGTATCCTATGCTCACCAGCGTGATTTTTCACAGCTTGGATAAGATCGTTCTATGGGAATGGGGCATCCCGCACCGTATGTGTACGTGATTTTATGTCGATGCCTCTTATACGTACACGTAAATTTGCTACCTGTAACTTTACATCATTTTCCTTGCATCGTATATTCGATCTCCCGCTTTCTTCGACTTTGAAAATTGTTCTCCGGAAATGGCCAAGTAGTGGTACTAAACTTTACGTGAATTTATTTCGGATGTAGGCGCAATACTTTAACTTGGCGATGCTTGTGAATGGGGACTATCGAGAATGCTGTATTTCGAGTGAAAGAAGTAAGAGATGTTATATTTACTTTCGCTTTTTACTTGTTTAGTTTGTTGGTCGTATGTATTATTATATTGTGGATGTGCCACGACGGATAAGAAAAGGAAGGATCAGATATTGTTGCAAGCGTGACAAATGCATTATTCTTTATTTGTACCTGTGAGAGTTTACAAATATTTTAAGAAATTACTATACAACGATAAAACTAGTTAACAACGATATGAGACAGAATCTAAGAAAGTCACTCATCCCTAATCGCATTTGAAGCGTATATAAATGCAGGACGTACATATTCAGATGGCACAGACCCCAGTCTACTTTCTCCCTTATTTTTCTTGATTTTTATAAATGTGTAATATAAATGTGTATATATATTTTACACATGCGTGTCTTCTAATCAGTTTGATGTAAATTTTGACCAATTATTTCAAGACAAATTTCAATTAAACACTATAATTAATTCATGTTGTACATTTCGTGTTTTCTTTTAAATATATTTAACATACCATTATTATGGTAAGTTTAAAATATAATTTATGTAATTTTTGGGTTAGATAGGGAATATTTTTATGGGTTCACTTAGACTCCTAAATTGTACCGGTATGATTAGAAAATCACGGTGGAATTTTATCTAAGCCTTAATTCACTAACATTTAAATTTACTATATTTCCTTTTTGAATCTTCCCAGCATGGGAAAAAAATATGGTCTTTGGATGCAGGAGCGTTGGAAGAAGATAAAATATACTATTGTTCAAAACGTTTTTAATATCTTTTATTTTTAATGATTTCTAAGAGTTTATTATTACAATTTGTTATGTTTCATATTTTTTATAAAAATTATTATACTTATTTGCTTCAACTCTGTTGTCTTACAATATAATAAGAAAAAAATAAATTATATACCTTCAAAATATAACTTATTACCAAATAAGTTAAGTACGATTTTGAAAAAACAGCAGTGCGATTTAGGATACAGAAATCTTAAATCATATTTTTACATTTTCTAAAATTACTCCAATCACTCTTTTAATTACGTTTCATACGTAGAATGTTTATTTAGAAGGTTTCTGCAAAGATAAAAGTACAGTTGCCAACGACGATTTCAGTAAAAATGTACGTTGCTTAATAGATATATAAAAAATCTCTTAAGTAGTACGATCCTGGCAACTCTCCCCTAGTTGGCACACGGAATGTCATTTTCTCGCACCGAAATCCGCACGACGCATCGCTCGATCCCCCATAGGAGCCAGGTCTGATCGTTATCTACCTTCCGCTCGTCCATTTTCGCAGACTCGCAGGACCGATCATGAATTACCATCGTGCAAACTGTGGATTGGTCGTGCGTCGAGGTAGCTAGGTTGTAGTTTCATTTCCAGTCGGAGCTTCGAGCTACTTCTTTCTCGGCTGGCTCTTTCGTAACCCACTCTACCTCTGTCGGAGCGAAAGTATAAGGCTCGTAACACCCTTCAGGATCGGCGGCGGTGCTAACGACTTTTAGATCATTAGTTACTGAAACTACCAATACAATTATCGGCCCTGGATATTTATTCCCTTAATCTCGGCCTTGGGACTCTGGCAAGATTGTGGATCACGGGCAATTCGGGAAGAGGCTATTCCCGAATGCCGTTGCTTAGAACTACGGCGTGCCGTCCTCTTATCCGCCCGGCTTACACGCTAAGGTCTTGATTAAATCGTGGAATATTACAATAAGGCCGTTCACAGGAGGCGAAATGATTCCTTTGAGAGAAATGCCTCGATCGCTACTTTACGGATGTTCCGATATTGTGCAGTTCGATATTGTGAAGAAGAAATTCGATATTCCGAGTTGAAGAATAGGAGAATGATAGACGTCCGCTTTGGCTGATATTATAAACGATGCAGCACTGCAATACACGACGAATAATGCTGTTCTCTATGCGAGTACATTGAAATAAAGTTTTTAATGATTCAATTATAATTTTTTTTAACGACATGATACATATACTTTAACTTTAATAATTTACTTTAATAATTAGTAATACAATTGAGTATAATATATTTTAAAGCACGGTATGACGTATAGATCCACGTCACAATCTTCACACTCACAACGCGATCTTCGTCTTACATCGTTCCTTGAACATACGATACAATTTTGCAACGATTTTCAAGATTTGTTGGACTTGCAGTATGATAGAAAATATTTTCCGGTTAGTCTGAAGGGATGATCAACGATAGATTTGCTACTGCTGACGTTTTTATCCATATCCCCGCATCTCTCAGAAATTTCATTGAGTAAACGAAGGTGTAACACTCGCATTGCTGCTCTCTTTTTTTCAAGCTTATATAAACAACACGCATTTTAGATTGCCAGGTCAAGTGAGCCACTATAGCGGCGCGTCGTAGTATGAGATGACATGCGCGAAAGTCATTATAGTGGCACATCGTGCCTGAAAAGTTGAACAATAAAATGTGCATTATCCCTTGGACTGCTAACTAAGACTGCTAACTTTGACAGTTCTAAGTTGAAGCGCTTCTCGAGATCGACGTGCGGCCGGCAGTAGTGATCGCTGGGGACTGAATACTTTTTTGACGTATTAACACATTATAATGTAGTACACAATGCAATTACTATTACTTTCTCTACTCCAAAACGGATAAAAACACTCTTTATTTACAATATATATTGTTTATTCATCAATGGTCAAGATTTAAAACATAATTTGATGATTACAATGTATATATTTGGATATTAAAAATTGAAAAATCGAACAAATCACAAGTAAGTAACATAAATACCCTATATATAAACAAAAAACTTTCTTTTAAGAAAGGAGAACAATAAGAAAATTAATAGTTCAATTGCGTATGGTGAATCTCAAAACAAGTATACGATCAAGTAAGCAAGATTCCATTTTTTCTCCTTGCTAAGCAACGAGGTATGTGGTTTCTACGAGTGTCGGACATATACGTAAGTAACAATTACCGACATACACACGAGACAGCAATAAATAATCAAAGCCTTCGTAGAGCGCGCATATGCATCCATAGTCTACAGCGATGGCTTGCGTCGGACGCACATATACGCCCATAGGCCACACCGCTGGTTTTTGCCGGACGTATATATGCGGGCATAGGAGTCAAGGCTTTCTAGAGAAAGTCATGGGACTACGCTATGGACACATGTTGCTGCATTGTGACTTACACGCATCGTGGATCTCCCCGTGGATATTCACACTGCTTTCCGAGTCGAAGAATCGCTTCAAAGTTCAAACACGACGTTTAGCGCCGTGCTGCTGTCCTAGGCTTTTGTGTTTCTCGTTTACACCTAAGGAACACGAGGTTTCTTGCTACAAAATTAATTGCGCGAACCGCTAGTTGGGGTGTCAACGGAATCTGGCTTTTTTTAATATAACAATCGGATTTGCTACAGCTTGTTTTGCGGATTGGATATTCAAGAAAGTTCCTGTAGAGTCTGCTTAGTGTTGTATGTATATGATTGTCGTGGTAGGATGAGAGCGAACGAGCTAGTCGAATCACTACGTTACAACTGCTAAAATAGTAACAATGAAACGTTAAATACATTGTTTGGACTGTAAATGCTACTACTTTATGTATCGTATATTCTGGAATAGCTATAATATTGTATATTTTGTCTTCCCTAATAAATCAGATTGTTCACTTTTCTCTTATTCTTTTTTCTGATGGAATCATGTGGATTTCATTCAAGAAAAATTGATCTTCTGTAGTTTCTTAAAAAATACGGTAAATTGTGATTTCAATGAATACCTAGGCACTCCTAACCTTATTGTTCCTTACATTATTAAAACAACTTGCGTCAATTATATTGGTCATTAGAGAGTACTTAATTCTTGCGCTTCTTAAGAATTTTTATATTCTCTGTCCGTGTTTATTGGAATTTATTGGAATACACATTTCAGTCGACAGAAGGACATTGTGTGCGAGAACGTCTCTGGACATTAGTGCGTGACTCAGAAAATGAACGTGAAAAAACATTAAGAATTAAATGAAAATGAGAATCATACATATAAGATGTTGAATGAAGCCATATTTGTCAGTTCTCAAAGGCATGTCCTCATATATCTAAAGTCGTCCTATCGTCTTTAAAGATTCTCCCCTTTTTCTCTACGCAACGGATGGATTGTTTCTATTACTATTCCATTTCGTTGTTGCTCATACTATTCCAAGTAAACACCTAGGCATACAAATTTCTTGCATCACAGTATTGAGAATTGTGTTCTCCTTATGTAAAATGATTTAACACGAGATATTTTTAATCTTTATTGTTGTTTCCGTATTAAATAGTTATTATTTCTGGGGTAACTATACCGGGACTAGAATACACCGTAAATTGTGATTATGGATAATACCAATTTAATCATGACAAGTCTGGAAATATTTAACGAACAGTGAGTCAGATGAGGGCGTTCACATATTAATCATAACTAGGGTGCAGGTTTCCCTATTCGAGGAGAAGCTTGCGAAAATGAGTATCGGGGTATACGAAATAGGGCTAGGATATTAGCTTTCTTGCACGCCGAGCAGCTTTACGTTCACCGACAGAGAACCTTGTGACTTCTCAGGGATGAAGAAAGAGATGATCGCGCTGCCTGGAAGGGAACGACGAGGCCGGGAATTCGTTCGACAGCGTTTGCAGAGCAAAGAAGTCATTATATTTTCTCGAAGCGTCGCCAGGAGCTTAATCAAGACGGCAGCCGAGCGGAATCAGCAAGGACCCTATTAGTTTTACGTTTCGTTCTTTTTTCTTCTTCCTTCTCGTACGCCCTCCTGTCGCGCCAAGACTCCGGGGACTCATTGTCCAACCTAATAACCGCAACTTTTAATTGAATTTGCGACCGGCACGAATCAACTTTCGGCTCGTTCAGCTCGTACTGATTGGCGGCCTTCCCCGTCAATTACTCATCTGGATCGAGATCCTTCAGATTTTATTCCTTTTCCGCTTTCGTTGTTCTTCTTGTCTTTTTTTCTGACTGGCGTAAGGTCAATGCCCTCGATGAGATTTATTTTATTTATAGAGACCTTCTGTTAATACGAATTACAAAATATCCCTGTTATGATTTGTTGAAAATATTCTGCATATCATTTTGTTGTACCCTCTTTTGAAATAATTTGATACGATTCCTAGGAAACTGCTTAAATAGTGGTCGTTTCTTTTCGTATCGTGTCGATGAAGAAGCACTCTTCCAGCTTTACATACAAATTCTATGAAAACATTATTGGCATTGAAAAACGTGAGAAATAGAGGAAGGCATGGTGCAAAATTGGACTCTGGGATAATTTGTTTTCCACGTATTTTTTCCATATGTAGCTTAATTTACAAATATTGTATTTTTAATTTTCAATTTCATTTAATGCTCAAACTTAATAAACCTTGATTATATCGAGCCACGCAGAAGTGGCCAAAAAATATTAATTTTTTTACACGGAATGTCATTCTTCCGACTGAAATTCTAACTCTAAGGAACCAGATGGAGAATTTTATATTTTTAAGTGTGAGAATTAATTGTTCCCTAATACCACTACAACTCATGATTTGTTTTAAAGGTGTTTAAAAGTGTTTATGTATAGATTGAATAATTATTATTAATGTCGTGCGTCAAAATATATCTTTTCTGAATCACTCGAAAAGAAATAGAGATATTCTGAACTAAAATATAAATTACGTAGTTTAGTAATTCCATCGACGTAATTATGCAGACTCAATTACGATGTACACAATTTTTCGATATTTGGACCGAAATAGTTATAAGCATTAGTATATTACAAACCAAGGTGTAGATATAATCAAAATGAACGCTTCACTATGTTCAATTTATCTCATTTTAATTGCTACCGCAATTCACTATTATGCAACCATCAAACATAATAACAGAGTTCAGTATATATCCATTATCGTAATTATACGTTTTCATAAAAATACATATATAAGTACTCGTTCAATGTATCAATTTCATTTTTTTGAAAGGCAGCATTGATTGAAAAGATTAATTATATTGTTCGGTTCTTCTACAAATACAAAAAACAATGTGTATTGTGTATTGAGTAATCTGTGTATTGCTCAATAATATGTTTAAAAAAACAGAAACATGAAAATAATTAATTATATAACAAATACTACGGCTTTATAAAAAATTGTTTTTGTTACAGTGTACAAAGTTGGTCGCATATTACAAAATACGGATTTTCTGCTTTATGTTGAGACATAATAAATCATATGTTTTCATATTTCATTTATTGTTTAGATTTTACGAATAAGCTATAAATGTAAAGCATACATAGTAGGATTTTGTGTCAGATTTGATATTTTTTAATCAGAATAACGTGCAACGTGTAGAAGTTTCTTACGGAATTATACAAAGAAACTGTACGAACGCGTGAACTTATGAACGTATTAACACAATAGTACTTATTCTTTAAATAATTTTTACTCTTAAGTGTCCTGTATATGCACCACAAATG
This sequence comes from Ampulex compressa, assembly GCA_038496175.1. NCBI lineage: Eukaryota > Metazoa > Arthropoda > Insecta > Hymenoptera > Ampulicidae > Ampulex > Ampulex compressa. The sequence continues at coordinate 8,504 of JBCFXI010000529.1, forward strand.
TATCTACTTTGATAATTTTTCAAATAATACACTTGTCTTTCCTTGTTTTATACGATAATCTAAATATAGTACGCGCACTGCGTGTCAATGATTATTTAAGTTGCAACATAGCTCTGTAAATTTAAAAAAAATGTATAGTACAATTATGTGCACATATATAGTATAGAATTTAAGGTGAAATATAGAGAATGTTATGCAATCGAAAACGCGATGAAAGGAAGTCAAGTTTCACATAAAGGATGTGATCAAAATGTAAAACAAAATTATTTGCCACGTGGCTTTGTTTTTGAGAAAATCGATCTGAAATATCTTAAGTTACGAAACGTAGCTATAGATTATGTGTTCAATTTTGTAATGAGTGCACACAGCACATTGGATGATGAGGGCATTGAATAGAACAAACTACCTGTTTTTCAGAATCAGTTTTAAAGTACTTAGAACATTTCTGGAAATGACGTTAATTTTGTTGCATTTATAATTATAATTTTTTTCTCAGATGTTTACAAACATTTGCCAATGTATTATTTCTTGTTTTTTATATGTTAAATCATAATAATATTTTTCTAAAGTTTCTCAAGGTTTGTGATATAACAGTTATCATATATATCACAAATACAAAGTTATTTCGGAATTCAACATCACGTAGTAATATATTGGCCTAGAGATTTTCATGGTGCAAATATTCTTTCTTTACGACAAATCTGTTGCTGATATCGAAAATCGACTTTTTGAAGAATAAGACTCACATACGACAAAATTTTGCTTTGCATTTTTGTAACGTGGAATCCTGTCCTTCTAGCTGTGCTACGAGATATATGACACCCCTCATGAACAACACGTGGAAGCTAATGGAAGGAGAGAAGAACAAATTACGTCTAGTCAAGTGGGCACGTCTGAACACACCTGACCAAGAGCTCATCCGCTATGAGAGGAGAATGGCCTTTAATTACAATACAAGATTCACTTAATTGCATTCTTTATGCAGTCGTTTCGCAGAGCCAATTTCTTTTTCGACGTGACTTGCGCGAGCGCATTATAAAGAAGTTGCACGGCTGGTGTCGCGTATGCTGCCCCTCTTGGGTTCCGTTATCGTGATCTGGTTCTGTTGAATCGACGTCTTAGATTTAGAGAAAAGACGTTTTGTATGTCCCATAAGGACAAATAACAACATCTAGATTTATTGGTTACCTATTTTAGTTAGATCTACTGGCCGTTTAAGTTGAATCTGTTATTTACATACCTGTTCAGCTACAGGTTTTTCAAATTAAATTCACCCTGTTGCAAATTAAATTAATCGTTTTGCAAGTCAAATTCATTCTTTTGCAAATGGAATTCACCATATATTATATCAAAGAAAAACATCAAATAAAGTTAATTACATAGTAAGAAATAAAGAATTTTATTATAATTCATACAATTACATGATTACATATAAAGATGAATGTCTGCATGAAAACTGTGTGCAGATAATTCAGTAATTCAATAACAATAATAATTCAAGGAAAATCGTGTATAGACTAGCTTATATGTACTGTATATATATACCAGGGGGTTCCTAAATGAAACCGAACTAATTTTTTGGTGGGCAGAGCTTTGGTAGTGCCGCGTTTTAGCTTGTAGTATCGCATAGAATTAACATTTCTGAGTCAGTAAGCAGAGTGATGTCACTGAAGAAGGTAAGGACTAGTTTCGGCAAGAGTTTATAGTGACAACTGCTTTGTGTGATCATCGTTTTTGCAATGGCTGATTTTTGTGAACAGCGTGCAACCTGTGAAATTCTGTTTTTTACTCGGAAGAAGTGGAACAGAAACTCTTAAAATGTTAAAAACGACGTACAAGGACAATGCTATGGGGAAAACTCAAGTGTGAATGGTTTTCCCATTTCAAAAAAGGTGAAATGTCAAAATGACAAATCTTGTTCTAGTCATGCATCTACAGCCCGAACACATCAAAATGTTGAAAATTTGAAAATACACGAAAATAAGTTAAAAAAATAAATAAATTCAGTTTCTTTTGTGTACCCCCTCATATATTACATACATATGTAAATATAACCTAGTCTATAAACGGTTCTCCTTGAATTATTATTATTATTGAATTACCGAATTATCTGCGCACAGTTTTCGTATACACCTCCATCTCCATATGTAATTATGTTATTCTATGAATTATAATACAATTTTTGATCTTTTATTATGTAAGGTAAAGGCACCATCTTTAACTTAAACCTCAAAAATAAGCTTTTTTTAAATAATGGTTTTTCGAAACAAGCGCGGTAAGTGTGTTACGGTATCTGCGGGCGCGATGCTCGTTTTTGGCACTTAGATATGGCTGTTTATCGCGAGTACGGACGATTTAATATTAGTAACAACAATCATATTTCTCTGTTCTTAAGAAAGCGTGCGTAGTTGATGGTAAGTAATTTCTCAGTTTTTGATTCTTCCTGCCTGAAACTTCCACTGTTTTAATTGCTATTTAATTGTACATTCATTCAACACACTGTTTCTCTCATTCCTATATCAAAAACTTAATTGACCGCACGGTCTATTACCGAATCGTATCATTCCAATTACATCTAGAAGTTGACATACGTGGTCGACTACTAACACAAACTAATCAAATTTATGTACTATTTATATTATACCTATTTTACATATAATTTCATTAAAAACAAGTAATAAAATGCTCACTTTTATAGTATAATGTGTTTTAAAGATTTTAAGATTTAAGACTTAAAGATTTTAAGATGACCACGTGGTCAACTACTAACTTGACCTGCGGTCAATTATTGACATCAGTTTAGTTTACATAATCCTAAATCATTATATATTATGAAAATCAATAAAGTAGTAAGATATACTTACATATGCAATAATTTTATAGATTATTAAACTACTGAACTGAAGATGCCACCTATTAAGAGTACTTCCAGAAATTATTCTGAAGAAACGATGAAGGTAGCTAAAAAATTGAACATGTTAAATTACACAAAATCGCTGATATATTAGATCATAAACGGGAAAATGTATTATAATGTTTCATGTCAATGACCGTACTAAAATCAGAAAAACGCGAAATATGTGAAAACCCGAATTATATTCAATATCGAATTAGTAGTTAACTTAGTTTTTACTAGCTTTTAAAAATTAACTTTCTCTCACCTGTATTTGCCCCTTTATTTGTTATTTCTCTTGACTGTTATAAATAAAGGATGTTAAAGCGATTGCTTTTGTTGATTTTAGTTCTAATATAAATTGTCAACTACTAACGAACAGACGGTCAATTACTGACTTTCTCAGTTTCACAAATGGTCAACTACTGACGTAGTGGTTGACTTACTATTAATGATTACCGTTTGTGTGTAACACAACTTTTCAAAAAAAATATGCTTTGCTATATAATGTCGGAAGTTCAAAGAATATCTTCACGCTTCAAGATTCACTATTTGATACAAATTCAAGAAGTTACCACTATTTCTGCTAAAAATTTGTCTTAAGTGGCCAACTACTGGTGCCTTTACCTTAATTAACATTATTCGATGTTCTTTAAACATAATATCCATGTCAAAGTACTTGATTTACAAAAGCGAGAATTTCACTTGCAGAATAGCGAATTTGATTTGCAAAAGGGTGAATTTAATTTGGGGAACCTGTATCAGAGTTACATGGCGTTCAAAGTGTTAACAGTAACGCCCGCTAAAATGTTGCCCGGCACGATTACTTGGGAAGTTCGTTTAGGTGTTCCATCGTTCCATCGGAGGACACATTCCTCTGTCGGCGTGACGTCACTTCCTGTGCGGGCCACGACACGTGGCGTTGGCACCCACGTAGGTGGTCGCTGTCAGAAGCCGCCTGGCACGTCAGCCTGCTCACCTGCAGGGCGCCGCGAGTCAGGTGCATCAGTCGGTGCCGCGGGGGAGGGGCTCAGCGACGAATACCGATCTTAGATAAATCACTTCTAATCGGGCATGCCGCTTATTTGCACTTGTTCGGTATGCAGCGTATATGGAAAACTTACTTGCTGGTTTGTTATGGTGCATCGAAGTAGTTGTCTTCTCGCTTTTAGGTCTTTTACCTGGCCGTATCCGTCTTTAAGGCCAATTAGCCAAGTGCGGCGGCTTCATCGGCGCACGTGTTCCGCACTCGGGGCTATTCTCGGTTACGAGTAGTTCTTGCCTATTTAAAATAGGCGCGCATGAATGTTAATCTTGTTGGAAGTAGTGTAGGGAATTTTACAGTGGTTGAAAATATCTTTATATTTGACATACGAATAAAACGGAAGTTGATGAAGTTCGAAAAATACTGTATAATTTGGTTCATCCGAATCATGCTTATGTGTAAGTTAAGAAATGAAACGTTTTATTTCGAAATTTGGATTGTTATATGACATTTAAACAGGTTAATATATAATGTTAATGGAGAAGAATTATTTATAATTTTTATTAAACTCAAATATTGTCTAGTATAGCATTGGCCGTGCAACGCACTGTTATACTGAATACTGCTTTCAATGTACTTCTTTCCGATTTACCGACTCGTGGATGCAGTTTTGTTATTAGACTGTTAAGAAGGTGAGAGGGTGGGGCATCTTAAACATTCTAAACAAAGTAGAATTGATGCATGAGTGAAGTAAGTGAGTAATCTAATAATATACTGCACGGCACCCGATGAAGACAGCTTTTAACGATTTAGACTTGTCAAAGTTTACAGTGACACATGAAATGAATGACGACCCCCACTCCTCATTGTATGTCAAGGATTTAACAGGAAATAATGTAGTAAAGTTTAATAGGAAATGAAATATTTATTGCGCATCGATGGATCTCGATCTATATCCTAAAAGAGTCTGACCTAATTCGTTTTGCTTCTACTTATAAAGCAAACAACAGGCAGCGGTTTGTACACGCACACACTTAGGAAAATATTTTTTCAGAAATACTACATACGTACGTGCATAAATAGTAAACGGTTTATCAAAAAGAAAAAACTAGTGTATGGCAACTTAAACATTGATTAAAAAGCTTCTGGAATTGTTTAAACATTTTTATATTCCACAGTAACTTTCTTGTATTTCACTGGAATTGCTTAACGATTAACATTATGGGTAATAAATACACGATAATGTATAAGAAAATGTATAGGTATATTAAGAAAAACATTTTACAATTTTCCGATGAGAAAAAATATTGAACAAACAAAAACCAGTGACATTGTACTTAACAGCAATACTGATAGTCATTAATCAATACAATTGACATGTAAACGTACATATTTTTTTATATACCTTCATCGTGAGTTCATATTTTTTGTATAATAGAAGTAGCAACTTAGTACACCGTACAGACAATATCAGCACAGCTATTAATTACACTACGTATCATTTTCTCGAATACAATATAAACATTCGATGCGTTAAATTTAAGTATAAGTATAATAAATTTAAAGTTCAACATTATTGAACTACGAATATGTAATGTAAAGAATATAATGTATATATATATAAAATTAAGACTTAAAATTAAAGACACAAATAAAATTAATTCTTACCTTCGATCTTCTTACTTTGTCTTTGTATAAACTAAATGTCTATACCAGTTAATCTCAAGAATCAAATAATGGAACCAAACGAAGGGATAAGTTGTAACCAAAACGACCATAGCAATCGATTGGGGAAATTAAACAGACCAACAAAGTGCTAAAAAAGTTTTTATCCTGACATCATCGGTTGTCTCACGTATCTCGATATATTATACCTCTTTGTTTCGTAAAATGCGTATTTCATTCCAATTTTCTTGAGCTTTTATTTCGACGCTTAAAAGAAAAAAGCAATTTGCGTTTGCCGAGTTCGGTGAGATACTTGGAAGAAGTATAAAACACGAGATGAATTCGATGAACCGGGATGAAAAACGAAGACGCGAATTTACGATACCCGATGCGTTTGCTATTTCAGTCGATATACCGTGCGCCGTGTTTTCTATTTGCAACCTAATATTTGCATTCAGAAGGTAATGGCGCACCGGAATATGAAAAGCCATATTGCGAGCGGCGTTTTGAATTTTTATTAAACATCACGACAGGAGGATGACAGTATGTATGCCTTTTGATATATGCGTTATCGGTCTACCTTCTCCCGGATATTTTCTTTGCTTTCGAATGCACTGGCTTTGCGTACTTTGCTGACTCAATATTGTCGGGTGCATCTTGCTCGCGTATTCTCTGATATCGAACATTCATGAACGATAATGGATCCTGGGCTTTACAATGCTTTTATGCGTCCGGTTATGCCGATTCCTCTTTGTCTGTACAAGTTTGTTATAAAACCACTATACTTCAAAGTGGCATGTAGATATTGCGGATTTATATCTATGGTTTAGTACAGTATAGCATGCATATTTATTGCTGCGGCTTACCGTGGATATTTTATGCAGCCCTTGTGAAGAATTTGCGTAACTGTGCCTGGGATTTTCGAAAATATTCCCGATTTCGAGCAGCATATTCATTTACGAGCTAAAAATAATTTCTTTTTACTTTTACTCGATAAATTGCATTTATATCAGCAGACCAACTATTAATATTATATTTCCCAGGAAACAAAAAACATATATGGTGATGATGCTTGACTTGATTATCAAACTAGTTTTATACAGAAACATCGAAATATGGTGTTTATTCCAAGGGCATTGTACTTCTTTCGAGTTACATTTCGACATTAAAGAATTTCATGCTTCACAGCTCGTATAATTATTTTACAAGTCAAATGAAAATTTCAGGAAAAATGATCGAGTATGTAATACCTAGATTTTAGAGTTTGACACGTGGCCTAAAGTTTGGTATTAAGTGAAGAATATTTAATTGATTAAATAAGTAGGAAGTGGAGAGATTTAATTAAAAAACGGTGACACGTATTAACGGCAACTTATTCGTCGTGGTGAGAACAATCCGGCTCGACAATTTCGCGGCTCCCTTTAACCGGCCCTGAAGTTCGTACCTCGCCTGTAGGTTGTCAAAGCCACATGCTGTAATTGCCGATTACACCGGGAGCTTTCACGAAGTGTCAAACGGCGCTCGACAGTTTTTCGCGGTATATCCGCCTGTCGTGAGTCACCACTCACCGATTTCACGAGCAATCGTACGAAAACTACGTCCACTCCATACGTTTTTCCACCTTTTCGTGAATTTGCACGATATACGCAATTATATACGGTGACTTCACTTTTTTCTCTTTATTATCCTGTATACATATATACATATATATTGGGTTGACAAATAAGTAATTACGGATTCCACTGTTGTATGATTTTGGTACGATTTTCAGATATATTTTCGTACTCGAAATGTCAAACCAGCGATGCTCTTTTCACACTGCATACTTTGATTTTAATTTGGTAAAAAAAAAATATATATATACATAACAGACATTGTGTACCAAACATAATAAATCGTACGGAATAAAGCTAAAGAAATACAGATAGTATATTAACTCCTTACACATTACTTATTACTTAAAATTTATCCGATATTATTTTATTAGTCATTAATTTTGGATGTAATCAAAAAAGTTAGTGTCAGCTGAACGCGACCATAGAATTCACAGTTTTGTGATCAAACTAGTTGCCCCCGTAGCAGCGCCGTTCGCGTTGCGTGCGATGAAGAATTGCCTCGGGAAAAATTAAAAACTCTTATGCAGTGGGTTCTTCTTATTAGAACCGAGGATACCGCCGCCACGTGAATTAATTGCCCGCGCTCGCTTTGAGTCGCACGAGAAATTGGCTCCAGGAGAATCTCGTCCACTTCTCGGAATTCAAAATCAAATCGATGGTCCAATAGCATCGAGGAATGCAATTTGATCGGGAGAAAAATCCAATAAACACATTCCTGGCTGCCAAGCTATATTAGCATAAAGCGACTTCCTTTTTTCCGACTCTCTGTCGTTTACGGCGAGTGCCGACGTTTCTAGTGGAACGAGTTATTGAATAGTCACGTGTTATCCCGACTACTGTCCCGTGTTGTCCACGATCCGTACTCTGTAAATTCCACTTTTACCAAAATCAATCGGAAATAAACGAAAGGCGGTTGTTTTTCCCGATACAATCACACCGTACACAGCGAAATGACAACCTCATTCGTTGATTAAAAAATTAACTTCAACCAAAAAACTCGAAGAATCGAAAATGTATAAAAACAAATTAACAATTATGAACTCTCTATTCACTTTCTTCGAAATACATTATCAATATTATTCCGAAAAGTGTAGCGTGGAGCTTGCTACAGCCTTTACATACTATTTCCGGCACAACGCATCAAAAAATTCACTTTTCCATCGTATGTAATTCTCAAGATAATAGAGATCGTTTCTCAGAAACTAAGCACGGGAGCGTTAAAATCAACAGCAAACTTCCAACACGGCTGGAATATCGTCGCTATAAAAAGAACTCAAAGTCTTCGTAAGCTATTTACGACATAACATAAAAAAATGTTCCATTTTCCACCATATGTAACTTTCAACGCGATAAAGCTTGTTCCTTAAGAACCAAGCGTTAAAATCCACAGCAAACCTCCAATGGGATCTGAATATCGTCGATAAAAAAACCAACAATTCAAAGTCTTCATACGCTACCCACCTCGTAACATACAAAAATGTCCCATTTTCCACCATACACAACTGTCAACGCAACAGTGCTCCTTTCTTAGGAATCAAGCGCAGGAGCGTCAAAAAAAACTGCAGCGAACTTCCAACGCGGCCGGAATATCGTCGATGCAGAAAGCAATAACTCAAAGGGACAAATGGAAATTGGCATCCCCATAGCTTAACGAGGGTCGCCACTGATTCTCCCGCAAAACTCACGCACGCACGTGCACGCACACGCAGGCGAGGACCGGCAGGAGCCGCCGATCGAACGGGGCCTCGTATTAATTAAATGGAGCGCGTATCTCGGTTTGGTCGTTCGTTAAGGCGGCCCTGGCCGCCTTCGAATATATTAATCGAGATAATTTCCTCCGCTGACGCGCGCACCGCAAAATAATGGCGGTTACACGGGTAGAAATTTGTCATCGGGCGGACCGCCGCCACGGAGAGGGCCGACTTCGTTCCGTCGATTGCAACGAATGGGGCAGTTTGTCAACAAGAAGGACTCGCTTCACCCCGGGGCGGAAATACTTACCAGCGCGTGCGGGAAAATACTCGCGAGCATCCATATTGATTCCGAGGGGTGGAGGGCTGAGGAGAGATGTTCTTCGCAGGGCTCTCGCTTCCCGATTGCCAAGAGTGACCGATAAGACAGTGGGATATTGGCCACCTTTTTGTTTATTGGTTTATTAGAAACAGCAAAATCATGTTAGTATATATAACTATTTATGGGACATGTTAGTTGATCCAGGCAAAGAGACGTTTTACCTAGGTTTACAAAAATTTGAGAGTAGATAAACATTTTTGACCACTGGGGTGTGGTTCAATTATTAAAAATGGTTACTAAACTGTAATGTTGAATTAAATTAATATTTGAAAATTGTTATTTTTATATAATTTTTCTTAATACGGTTTAATTTACCACCTTAATCTTTATAATTTTCAAATATTAATTTAATTGAATGTTATAAGTTAGTAATGACTTTCATGATTGAGCCATGCACGGGTCGTAGAAAATGATTATTATTCTACATGAAAATTTTTCAGCTACATTTGACTAGATGGAGAATGAAATAAATATGTAAATATTGCTCTGTGAAGCTAAAAATTATTGCTTGTTCCTAAATTGCGAGCTATGGGATTCGAAGTACATATATCTCAAGAACGGGTATTTCGAATGAACTTACGTTAGACGCGAAGAAGTCGAAGGACGTGCAAGAAAATTTCGCAAAAATACAATAAATATCACCAGTTAACGACATCCTTAACCAACTTTAAAAGGAAAAGCAGATCCATTAAAATCCTTCGAGATTCAAGCGACTTCAGATTCCTCACACCCATAATCGGATTCGAAGAGAAGAGAAAAACCCACGAGTCCCTCTATCGCCCGACAACATACTCCGCTCATCCAGCAATTAGTTAAACAAAGCTGAGTCCTTCTAAGCACGGAGCTCCGCGAACAATTCTCTTGTCCTTTAGAGCGAAAAACTTGGAGATTCCGCGATAACCTTTAGATCCCATCCGCTCGTCGATCTCTTAGATAATTGGCATAACCGCCTCTCGTTAATCCCGTACACACACTCACGCTCTTGGAATGTACCGTCCTCGTAGCTTTTTCATTCTCCCTTTCACCATTCAACAAGTAACCGAAAGAAGCGCGATACTCCGACGTCGTTAAGCGTTGCACGAAACACTTCACGGCCAACCCCCTTGCAGCAGGACGCCTATGCTGACGCAAGAAAAAGAAGAAAGAAAAGAAAATCCCAGTTGGCGCAGGGCTCAAAGGGCCGATATTAATCCAGGAACCGTTATTGCAGTACGTCCGCTCATCCCTGGGCCCGTACTTAGCGCTAATGAAACGCCCAGGCTCAAAAAGCCCAGATTGATAATCCAGCCGTTAGCTGCTCGGGAAGTTCAGCCGCTACGGTGTAATCTTTCGGGCACCGAGACCCTTAAGCGACTCCCATGTGCGAGCTAATCGCCAGGCGCCAAGTCTAGGCGCATCCCTGATGAGATTCCCCCGGTGAATCGGGACGGAGGACAACCTGTCGCGCGGGAAACTTCCGGAGAGATTATGCCTCCTTTGTGCAAGACGTGTCGTAATTACGCGCAATTGCGCGAGCTGTCATTTTCAAACCTCTCCTCGCCCCTCCTTTCGCAACAGAGGGTATATCCCGGCAGGCATCTTTGTTGCCTGGAATCCGCTCTGCCGGACCTCGGATTAAAATCATTCTGCGGGATATGCGTGTCGGTGTGGTTATTAGTACTGTGGAAAATGTGCTGGGAGGGAATCGATGGAGGTTTTTTAATACGTTCCGTGCCGCGTATACGTCGCATGCTGAGTTGTCCATTGGGGCTATTTGGAATGTTCCTTGCAAGGCGATTATTTATTTGATATTTTAGGATATTTTGCATAATAGCGCCAGTGCTGTTTGCACAGGGTAGACTATTAAATCTAAGTTGATTTGGGTTTGATGGATTTGTATGAAGGTGATACTGTTGTTAACTTGGTTGTATGAGACTCCGATTTAAGTGATGAATACCTGTACATATATATGCTTTAATGATTGCTTGGTCCTTATAATCCTTAATTTTCTTAATCTTCTGTCTGAAAATTATACTGTATCATCGTAATATCTGTGGAATATATAAAATTAAATTTCCTACGCTAGAGAATTATTATTGCTTCATTTTAGATATTCATTCTTAGTTTTGAGAAAGTTTGATCTTTCATGGATACTCGATTTGATAGAGGCGACTTTGCAAACGTCCTTTTGGTCTTTCATCTATAACATGTCATCCACGTGGGGCTTCCCGTTTGTCCGCGTAATAACGTTCAGCTTCAAATGTATTTCGCGCCTAATTAAGGACAAATTAGTATTAATGAGACGGAGTTAATGGCATTGCGCGCTCGATGAGGTTGCCGCTGCCGTTCGACATGGGCGAGATTTAATACAACGAGCCCCGATTCGCTACTTCACGAAGTACGCGCTCTGCTGACTTCCGGATCGCGAGCTAAGTGGATTGCACGTTCGAAGCTTCGCCTTTTTGCTAACTTCCATCGTTACGCGATTATCTCAGCGGCCATGTTTACGGTTTGAACCATTTGGCCGACATTTTTTTTCGCGCCCAGCGCGAACAGGACGAGACACTTAACTCTACACGACATTGAGGCACGGCCTGCGCGGAAATGAAAGGGTAATTCCACAGGAATCGCAAGACATACCAGCCTTCGCAACGTGGAAGGCCATCCGTACAATGTAAAATGAAGATGAATGAAGGAAAATTGCGATTATACATTATACATGCCCTGTCTGTATGTAGGATATTACATTATAAAAGTGGTGTAACATTTGTCAAATTCGTGTAATTGGCCTGACACGCTATTTGAGTAACCCTTGTATTTCTCTTATCAGTTATAGCTACACGTAGTTCGATCTCGTTATTCGGTATCCGGTAACAAACACGGTTCTCGTAAAAATCGTGGATATAATCACGCTTCTATTCAATGATTTAGCATTATACGAAAGGACATAAGGATACTGGGCAAGCTGTTAAGCACTTTCGACTGGTTTGATCGACAGTTTGCAAATAGTCGAGGGTATTGGGCGTGTTTAATATTATGCAAAGCTGCGTATATCGTACGTCGATGCACGGTATATTGATCTTCCTCGCCGCCCAGCAGAGATTCATTAACGATAGCCACGAGCTCCGATTGCCGTAGACTTAATTCAGGGCTATTAGTTTATCTGAGATCTCGATTTTTCTCACGGTTAATTTTACCACGCTGGCGCACCTCTGCTCGGCCAATTACCGACTTTGGTTTTTCTTTGCCAAGGCCGTTAATATCTGCGGAGGGTAAGGGAATTAGACAAATTGCCAGTCGTTGAATATGATTAGAGTTTGCATAGTTAACGAAGCCCGTGGCGAGCCGCGCACCGGTTTGTTTTATATCGCGGCCTACCCGCCGACTATTACTTTCTTTTATGTTTTAACCTAATCGGGGACATATGGGGAAAAGGAAAAAGCGGAGGATTTAATGGCGAATTTATTGGTTTAATACACTTGATCCCACCTACAGAAGACATAAACCCTTAACGCTCTGTACTTCGCGGTTGGATCGCGGCGCAAAATCCTTAATCGCCTGTTGTCCGACGCGCGCCATTAAATTCCTAGGGCGATAATAGGAGCGAACAATTTTTTAAATTTCATTTCCTCCGCCGTATTTTACTCTTGCCATTTCCCGTATCGTAAAAAGTGATGGAAATCAAATTGGCCCAGGTTCTCGGTCCGATCGCGGCCATAAATCCGTCTTGCACAGCCGCGCCCGAATGAAAACAGTAGAAATAGTAGTCGTCATTTCCCGGGTCATCGTATTTAAATTTCCATTGTACCCGCCGCCATAAAGAACCGATGGCGGCCGAAACTCCGCGACAAATTCCTCTTTCATATCGCGGCCCTCTCATGAGAATAATAGAGATAGAAACCGTCATTTGTCCAGTGCGCCGTATTTAAATTTCCATTGTCCGCGATGGCGTAAAAGAAAGGTCATGGCGGTCCAATAGTTCCTTTCTGCCCGAATCCTCGTCCCGAATTTCCTTTCAGACCACCGCGTTCCCGGGGAAATAACAAGCATGGAAAATCTACGTCCATCGCATTCAAACCAGCATTGCTTCTCAAAAATAAATCAAACCAATAAGCAAATAAATCCTCTGATCTCGTTATTACTCGTGTATATCGCGCGTTCAAGGGCTCGCGTATGTGGTGCGCGGGAATTTTGAAGGGTGTTCAGAGTGTGTTTGCTCGGGGCAGAAATAATCTATGCTAAGATAATGTATACAAGGCGCATAGGAATTTCGAGTGTCTTAAGCTCTCGAACGTAAGAAAGTGTACGTGTGTTTATACGTGGAAAAATGCGCAACTCGAGCACTGTTTAGGGCACTAGGAGGGCAGTGGGGTGTGAGCACTCTAGCAGTGCAGTTTGAGAAAAGGTGTTGAGTTTTGCGAGGTAAGTATTTTTTAAAGAATCTGATGGAAGAATTAAGAAGTACGACGACGAGTTTATACTAAACCTCAACTCTCACCTGCCAATAAAAGTTTTAATAGCCTGTATATATATTTTAGCCTTTTTAATAAACCACACCTTTATCAACAGTATTTTCCTGCACGTATTATATACCTCCTTCATCAAACATTATTCCAAAGCTCGAAAAGGTACATTCGCGCATAAGACACAGCAGTATCTCCAGACTCCGATCGATATTCTTAAATGATCCTTTCTCAAGAATCTGCTTCTGGAAGTCACGAGAGTCGTGCGAACGGGGCGCAAGATTACTATCGAACCTCAGTGCACAGCCTCAAAAGTTCTACTTTATTCCGCAGTAGTGTTCGTCGTAAATGACGGCACTATCCTTTGATCCCTTTGGCGCGTGACTCCAGGAGGAGGCCGCGCTCGAAGGAACACGACAATAATCGCGTTTCCGGGATCGTGTGCGGCCCACGAAAGCAGGGCGAAGGTTTCGTCGTCGCGTCGACAGACGTACGGCGCCGTCTATGCCCAGAAATGTAGGTCGAGCGTGGCTCGTAGCTAGCCGGCTGTTCTCATTAAACACCTCCGGGCTGCGTTCAATGGGCGCAGAGATTGCCATCTTTTGCACACCCGCTCTTGAACCAACGCTCGAAACGTCTGTGCCACGTTCCTGGTCTCATTGTCAGCCTGCTGCACACTGCATCGCGATACTTCCGCGCGATTTTATGCGCCTTCCGCTTCGCTCTTGCGTCACATCGAAGCCTTTGGAAATCACTTTCGCACCAGCGTACTCTACCTTCGAGGCCTCGCGCTTCTTCTCGCGCACTTTCAGTCACTCGTGTGGACTTTTTGTGCGCCTCCACGGGCTTTGGGAGACTTAAGGTGGGAGACTTGGCAGTGTGTAAATAGGAAGGAGGGAGATTTGATCGGTTAGCGGAATTTGTCGACTCTGAGGTTCGATAGGATGAATGTGATAGGAAGAAGAGAAGGTGTTGTCAGCTAGGATGTCTTCTTGCAGGATCCTTTATCGATGTTCAACTTTGGACACTTGTTTTATTGATTGAGTTATTAAAGTAGCACGTTTGTGGAAAGTATTATGGAATTTGGAAGAAGAATGTTAGTACAAGTTTTTTCTATGAACGATCGAATAATAATGATATGAATAATGAATAATAATGATAGAATAATGATAGATATGCTTTAGAATTATCTCTTTCAGTGACCAAGCAAATTATCACAAGTATTTGATCGTAACGCTAATAACTATGTCAATGAATGCAAATTATCTTTATTTATCACTGAATATATGAAATTTCTTCAAATAGACCGACGCCACAGCAAGTTTCCATTTACATGCTTCATCTTAAGTCTACTATCGTTTTCTTAGAGATTTGTATTAATATATTACCCTAAAAGAAAAAAAAACACTTATCGAATTATTCAATGCATTTAAGTATGTCCAATTTTTATTCTTACCTTCAAAACATGGGATTATTTAGAAAGGAAAATTAAAGCGCGGTCTAAAAGCTAAAAAAAAAAGTACATTATAGAAGGTTATCGAGAATCTTTCCTGGAGTAGTCGATCGATGGTTTGGCGCCGTCATCATTGAACCCCGCTTTCGTTGGCTTCCTGGTACTACTCCGCACTTCTCTATACTGCACCGACCTGCGGACCCGCGTAAGGCCTTCGGTGGACCTCGCTGCACTTCCGTGCACTCTGTGTACTTTCGCGCAGCTCAAACACCGCCGCGTCTGATCGTAGGCACTTTTACACCTCCGCGCGCATTCACGGACCGGTGTACGTTCCCATACGCCGCCTTCAAACACTCGAACACGCTCACGTAATACGTAAACTCTCGTACATTCCCGGGCTTTCGCATAGTTCTGCCCGGTTCAACCTGCGCGTTTATCACCATACTTCAATGCACCCGTTTACACGCGCGCACTTATCGTTGCATGTACTCCGATAGCGGTTATCGCGAACTTTCATGTCTGCCCACACGGTCTGTGAGAGCACGTCGAAACCTCGAAGGGATGAGTCTGCGTATGAAAGTAAATGAAAAACGTCGTAAGACTATACGCGATATGTACCTCGGCTTTCGAGTGACGGGCGGTTAACGAAGATTTGTACCCGCTATTGTACGACTTGGCACGTTGTCTAACGATTAGAGACAATTTCTATTGGCGCAAAGTGGACGTAACTTGGACCAATCAGTGCCCGATTCATGTAAGTCTGATATTGTTTGTCGAAATGATGTGGAATTCTGTCGGAATATTATACACTATATGTTAGTGCAATAGTGTGAGATACGAGACGTAGAGTGTCGAGAATTTTACTCGAGCTCCAGTGGCTAATAAAGTAAGATATATGGAACATGTAGCCATATGTATGTTTATATGACACTGTCTATTTATATTACTGTGCAGCACTCTTGAAATATTGACATTCATTTACGAGTTACTGGCTATGAATATCGTGCGCTATAAAAAGGGTAAAAATGTTCTGATACGTGGTATATTGGAAAGGAGGCAAGAATGGATGTTAAAGAGGGATATTAATCATGGCGTAATTACTTAACCGTCAGTAATACGTATTTTTCTTTTGCTCGATGTATATATGCATATTAGTAACTTCCTGCGTCCTTATCGCGGATGCAGGTTACAGTGTAGATTGCACGTGGATATTTTTACCAGAGAAAAAGAATAATCGTACAGGTGATGCTCGGAGATTAATAAGAAGAGTCCGCGTGTCCGCTTGTATCAGATATAAACATGCACGTCCCGGGGCTGCAATAACATAGTGGATAAACTCGTACGACAGATGTGCGAACTCGCGTATCAGCCATCGCGCCCGAATACTCCGTTTCCTACCACGTAACACTTATAAGAGCGATTAAGGTTTGAAAGAAAGTATCTCGCAGCTAATCTCGCCCAAAACTCAACCACAAAATTGCCAACGATAATCGCGAAAGTAGAATAATCGCTCTTGCAAGTAACAAATTAGAAGAACGTTTTATTCGGAAGAAAAGTCTTTCTTTCGAAGAATTTTTCTTGAAATAAACTTTTCGAATGCATCTGTGCCTTTCTTCAGGACCAATAGAAATCTGCACTTATATTCCGCTACTGTCTTTACTACTTCTTACTATATTCTCATTAAGTTTGGTACCATTCATTTATAAGATTCATAACATTTATAACATCTTTGTATACAACATTTCTCCATTTGTCTGCCACCCTATTTTCTTCTTTCCTCAGCTTGAAAATTAACACACAGATGCGTTCGAAACGTCGCGTTTTATCGAATAAATGTTTTTTTTTGAAAAAGAGACTCTTACGAATAAAACGTTCTTCTAATTTATTTCCCACGATAAATTCACGCGCGTTATGCGCATGCGCGTCGAAAGCGACGCGTCTCAAAATAAACGAGCGGCAAATTAGACGATATGCCGATGGAACGGATGCAGCGGAATGAACCGTCGCGTTTTATCCTCGGCCGATACAGCCAAACGATTATACTCGCGATCTAACGTCCCCCTCCGCGAGACAATAGGCCCAGGCTAAACAATGGTAGACGATCTGAAAATTAAAGTATCCCGCGCGGCGCCCACGCGCGACGATACCTTCCAAACTCATCCTACTATCCCACGCATCCCCTCGCGGATCATCCGGTTACTCGCACGAAATTTTACACATCCCCGGGCATCTGCATACATTTTGACGCAGTTCCAAGCGTGGCCGGATGCAGTCACGTCTACGAGATCCCCGAACAGGGCTTAAAACGGCGGGCCGCTGGTGTCCCGGCATTCCCGCGGGTCGTTGACCCTCTTCATCGTGCGCCAACGTGTGTGCAAAGCTCCTCCCTTCCTCCTTCGTACCCTCGACGAAGACGTACCGCCGTGTGTGGGAGAGATCGAAACGAAACCAGCTTGCGGACGCTGATGATGCAAATTCCCTGGGCCATGGGAGTTTCTATCTGCGATCTGTTTAGAAAATTTTAGCGGCTCGAACGATCCGCGATCGCGCAGCGCGACGCTGTGAAATGAGAATCTGCATAAGTGATGCACTTTCTCTCCGGTTGAAGCGCACGGCGAGGGCCGACTCACCTACCAGTTATGGCTGAACCGACTTTGATGAAGCGCTCCGAGGATCAAGGCCACTTTAGTGCGCGTTCCATCGGTGTGTCTTATGCTGTATTCTGCGCGCTGATGCGTATTTGTCGACAATTTTGAAGGGGCGTATTGCGTTGTTCGCTTGGTCCGTTGTGTATTTTGGAAGCTGCGATCGAACCCGGTAGATGATTCGAGGTTGATTATAAGGACGGTGACAGAGGTATCTGGAAAGTATAGAATGCTTCGTTACGCATATGGATTTGCACATTGCAGAATTATGGTGAAAGTTTTGAGCGTAGTGATTTCCTCGACGCCGATTCTTTACAAGTGTATGGAACAAAATTATAAAGCACACGTCTTGCTGTTTTATCGAAGTATAAGAGAAACGTGAAATATAATATTCGAAAATATATGTGTCGGGAAAATTACATAGCTTCATCGTCTTTCCAATTTCTCCAAATAGCAATGTCAATGATGATAATCTATACGCGTAAGGAAAGTGAGGGATGAGATGCACGATATATTCAATCGAATAACACATCGATAATAATGCTTTTATATGGATGAATAATGAAATAATTTCAGTAATCAATAAAGGAATACAATTTTATTTTAAAAAAAGAAACAAAACACAAAAAGCAGCATCGAACTAGAAAGCCACATATCACAACCAACACATATAGAACACATCTTCGATCCACTCAAAATCCCTACCAAAAAAGGGAAAAAAATTCTAGATCTCAATCCAATGTATCGCCCACTTTTATCTCAACAAGGACCTCGCGCAATCCTACGAACTTTCCAGATTCTTCGCGAATAAATAAACAAGACCCGATCCTTATTAAGACACACCATATTCCCAGCACAATGCCAATATTAATAAAATAAACTTCTACATACCCTGCTTCAAAAGTGGGTCCTTAAATCATTACATCAGTATCCGCAGAAAATCGTTCCACTGTCTCGGTCGGGATTTTCCGACGCGCACGTCAATCGAGACAGGCGTTGATCGACCGGCAATACGAAGCGGCTTATCTCCTCGTCCTTTTTATTACCTTTCCAGGCTCACTTTTACGAGAAGATCCGCCGAGCCAGACTGCGAGCGCAGTCTCCCCCTCCCCTCCCCTCTTCTTCCCCTCTCGCTCCCCCCTCCCCCCTCCCTCACTCCGCGACTTGCATCGCGCGAAATCTCGCGTCGAGCACCGCGATCCGGATCAGAGGCGGCAGAAGATAACGGCCTCAAAAATTTTCACGGCAGACGAGCTTTTGGTTATTCCACCGGCGACTATGGCTGCCTTTTGCCAGCCGACGCGGAATCACCGTTTTTCTCCCGGCCCCGGGCGAATTTCCCCGGCGCCCTTTTGCGGCGCCCTCGTCGCGATTCCCAAATCGAGCCCCGGATCGTACCTGAGACGCGAGAGGCTTTTTTGCCCTTCCCCAGGAAGCTTTGACGACACCGGTGAATATAACGAAGCGGGTTTACAACGTTGGCTGTGCGAAAATTCAGGCGGGGCTGATCTCGCGAAGAGAGAGAGAGAGAGAGAGAGAGAGGAAGAGGGGGAGATAGAGGAATGATAAAGAAGGATGGGCTTAGGATTTGGGTTCTGATGAACTGGTACGCGATTCGTGGCGTGAATGTAGGCCGTATCGCGGGTCCTCTTTGCCGAAACGAAGTCGTGATGAGGTTTGCACTTTGATGGCACTAGGGAAAAATAACGAAGCAGATTTCTGGCGTTGGTTAAGGAAATTCTGGTGGTTGTGGTGGTCCACGGGGGAGATCGCGAAGGAGGAGGAGAAGGGGTTTTTAATCGAGATTTTAATGATGGTGGAGGATCTTACTCTGGAAGGCCTGGATTGATATTCTTGATTATTCATTGAAGTATCTTAATTCGATACTCATACGTACTTGTCGCTGTTAATCTACTGTTTACGTAGAACGAGTAGTTAACACGCTCGCAGACGTGAATGCTGCAGCATTTTTATCATAGTAACGCGGTATAAAGTACGGCGACACAGATATATGAGACATATTATCGACATTCGATTCTATATAGTGTTGCGTAATCTGTTGAAATCATTATGCGCTTTAATATAATCACCTACACATTCGCTGGGTGTTTTCATATTATTCTCGATCGAATATCTACTATCCACGACCGCGTTAAGTAAAAATCGGTTGCACGTGAATATCCAAAATCACGTTCAATACTCTTCAAACCGAATTTTCGTGCAACGTATACACATTGCAAGTTGGCAAGTAAGTCGCATCGTAAACACAGTCTCGTACCTGTAAAAGTGCCTCCGAATGTGCCCCTGAACCGCCGATCTCTTCGAAGCGGCATAGCACTCGATTACGAAATTCATTCGCGGTGGCGCACAGGCTAATTGCAGAGAGATTCCCCGATCCGAGGTAGTAAATTAATCGATGCATTCGCATGCCGATTTACCGGCGCATGCCAGCTCATTTGGCACAAATCGGGGGAAAAGTTCCTCGGCGCCTCTGCCATAAATTCGCGTTACTCCAACATTTATATAATCCGCTTACCCAGGTGTTATCCCCGCTTCGCGGATGGCCGATCAAGGGACATCATCCGTGCGCTCTGAATATCGACAAAAACGCTTTTGCGCCGCGACATTAATCGCGCGGCATCGCCTCTTGGTCTCGCTTAAATCGCCCTGAACGAAGGATCCCGCAGATTTGCGGGAATATTCCGCGGTTCTGCTTGCTTTCGTTAGGATCCGCTGAGGTCGATGCGACGCGAAGCGGGATGCGATGCCGCGGTGCGGGAAAAAAATTTATGCGCGAATCTCTGCGCCGCTAGCATCAGACGGCACTCGTTGAAATGAGAAAACTCTGCGCGAAAAAGCCGCCCATTATGCGGCGACTCCAAAAATATCCGCTGCTAGGCCATCGGGTATCAGGATAATAACCGTAAAAGTCCACGCAACGTCGCTTCTCCATTGAGCGCATTACGAGGGACGCACAAAAACAATTTTAGTAACAAGGGAATCGTGTCGATATTACCGATAGAACCGTTGTATAAGAATTTTAAAAGGTTCTCGGAATAATCTAGAGAAATCGATGGTTCGATTAGAGATCCTGCTAGTGGTGAAAAAGTTAGATCATTACATTTAATTATCTAAGTACGTATATTATGTTACTGAATACATCCGACAAATATTTCCGCTTGGGAAGCTGAGCTTCTCGATCTAATCTCGTAATATATAATAATAGTCTCAGTGTTCCAAAGAATACGCAATGAGCAGAATTAAAATAGTACTTTGATGTATTCAGTATTCGGGCTTCTATCTGCATTCCGAAGAAGCCTCGATTTACGATTCATGAAAGATGCAGCAGTTGCTCAGAGTTATATCTGTTTATGGAAAAATACCCAAAACATCAGGGTACTCGCCGTAATCGTTCGCGAAATGAAATTTCGCCGAATATCGGCGTCCAAAAACGCAAAGGGGGTTGACAGGTCCGAAATGCAAAGCAGCAATTATTAAGGACAAGGCGAGACGAATTGCGTTAGTTAGGAAAAAAGGAGGAGAGATCCGTTGGCATCGTGGGAGTTACGACCTGGAACGAGTTCGGTGGGCCAAAGCCAACGAACACGATGATCTCCAAGCTGCTAAATTATATCCGTGGAACTCCGCGAAACGAGCAGCAACGAGCCAGAAGCGAGACTGTGTCTACGAGGATGACGTTCCTCAAACGGATTCTTTCGCTCTGAAAGAGGAACATGTTTGTACAATATTACCGAGAATGCTAGGAAGAATGCTGCTCAGGCTTTGATTTCCCCTTCGTCCCTTTTCAGTGTATTTTCAGAGGGTAAACCCGGCCTCGGTGAATTCTAAGGTGCGCTCGTGGAATATCGCACTTCTTCGGATATTCTCAAACTTATCCGTACTCCTACATTATAAGATATGCAAGCTGACAGTTTAGAATTGTTTAATTATTCAGTATAGCAATAATAATTAATATAATATAGTAGTGTTAGTATAATAGATATTTAATATTAATACTGTAGTAAAGAATTCTATTCATAATCGAATGAAAGTTACTTTATTACGGGTTTTCGATATCACGTAATATTCCTTCAAGTGCTTCTACGTGTCAATTTTTCAATTTTCATCTAACCATTGATCTACGTAAGATTCTCGATACAACTGTTAACCCATTCCTTGCCTTGATTCCTCCTTACTTTCGGACTTATTTCTGATTTTCCTTCAAGCCCTGCAAAGTGTATCTCATTATAATATCCTTCTAACGTATGTCTTAAGATTTTCATAATCGATAAGCAACAATTCCTTTTTAACTTTGTCCATTTGCGACAAAAATTCTAATTAGCCTAAATGAAAAATTCAATGTATCGCAAATACACTCCACGCGACACGAAACGTGCTAACTTACATTCGATAACACTTATAATATCGTACAGGACGTATTCTCAGTAGGCGATGACAAAAATTGAAGTACCAATCAGCATGTTAAAATATCGGGTACGTTAATCCGCCTGTGGTCTCGGCTCTCGCGACTTCAGAAAGCCGACATCGTCATTTTCATGAACATCGGCGCGGCTCGATTACCGATAGAAAGCACCGCGGCGAACCGATACTCGTCATCGGGCTGAGATAAGAGAAGCCGGACCCGGCAATTTGGTTATACGCCTCGGAATGTCGTCGATTAAAACGACTTCGATCTCCGGTAGTAACAGCCGGGCACGTTGATTCAGTTATTTGGCCGTGACATCGGAATGCCATTAGTTCCACAAAGTAAAGAGCAACCGGCGGCAAATTGCCAAGGCGGAAACTAAACGTCGTCTTAAAGCGGAAGGTCTTACTTTATTTAGCCGACGCCATCTCCAAACCGTTATTAGGCGTTCCTCGACCTCCTCGAGATAGCTTTCGATTAGAGAATAAGCAAGCAAGATGAAATCCTCTTTGGATATCTCGACCGAGGTAGTCTAACGAGCCGAGGTCTTTCGAGTAAGAGGATTAGCATAACTCCGCTCGGTCGCACGTGAACACACAACTTTTATTTCACCGTGTTTGCTTGTTCCTCCTCGCCTTCTCGCGGCGTTTTTCTCCTGATACTCTTTTCCATCCCCGAAATACGGAACGTATTTAAGGATATACCCTTTCATAAGTTCGCTAGGAAAGAAGTTGGCACTAAACCTGTCGACTAACTTCTGGATATATTTAGGTATACCGCGTGTATCCTTAAAGAAAAAGGGGATAAAAAAGAGGTATCGATAGATCAGTAAAATGATCCATGCGCCGCAGTAGAATTAGGGAAAGTCTCTAAAAATGCCACTCTACGAAGAAACACTATGTTTCTAAGAAACGACTAAGGATGTTAACTACCGAATTTTTCTATTCTCGCTGTCAATTATTGAGTCGAATTTTATTTGTAGAAAAAAGAAAAAATAATTTTCCAACCGCCATCAGGAATGAATACTTATCGTGGTATAATAGAAGAATAGTTTGTGCAGCGGCAAGTGATCGTACATTTTCCATAAAATGGACTTAGCCTGAGCTGTGTGAACGAATAGACAAAAAAATGCCTCGAAGTGCCAACTACTGCGATATAGTGCGACGATTCTTAAATTCACTTGCTTTCATAAGGTATATTCATACGAGTTGAGCTGAATGTAAAGTCTAACATCATTATTCAAAAGCGCAGCTTATCAACGGCCCCGTGCCTTAAACGACGTAACGAGGTAAGTACGAGGTTGTACAAATTTGTGTTGCGTTTCTCCGATGATTAAAAATCGAGCACAATGCGAGCTACCTGCTGGATAATATGCACCCAACCTGAACATGGAGAAAACCGGAGCTGAACAGGGGCGCAGGCGGGAACAATATACATGCAACGAGCAGTCCGTCCGCGTCGCTGAATTGTGAAAAAAAAGGAGAGAGAGAGAGAGAGAAAGAGAGAGAGAGAAAACCAGGCTAGAAGTACGGAAAGCCAATATCGCAGCGCATGTCCTACCAAGCTGGACAAGACTATGCTTTTATAAAACTCTGGCGGACAAAGATTCGTCCTCCGCCCCGAGGATTATTCTCGGCCTCGTTTGTTCGATTCGCGCGGATCGATTACTCTGCAGAAAGGTACTAGGATCATAGGGGGTATACCAGTGATATTCATCGATCGTTAGAGAATCACGCGGAGACCTTTAGAGACGGGATAAACGTAAAGGACGATTACGTGAGTGCTGGAGGATCGCGAGAAAATAAACGTACCTCAAACGCTGCGAAGTCGAGAGGTAAATATATATCGATGTGAATTCAGTATCCAGGTTTCGAGCCCTATTAGTCGATTTTTCTCCATGTTTCCGTTTTATTGATTATATCGATAATACGAGACTATGTACAGTGGTACGCAGAGCAAAATTTCCAACGCTCGTAACTTATTGATCAATATACTTTTTTAAACGTATATGCACAAATCAAGTCTTATTTTGAGACGAAAAACGCTTATCTCTCATAAATTCGTATTAATAAAAAAGGAGAGTACGATATGTTGTAACGAATTCTAAAACAGCGATGACGAGTAGTTGGAAAAGTAGACCTTCAAATTGACTCGATTCTCGATTTTCATTATAGGAAAGGGTATTCTTATCGGTGAATTTTCGACCGATTTCCGACACAATCCTCGTCCTTAAATTCTCATAGGCCGTACATTGGTGGAAGCGATACAACAGCAAATATCAAACGGACCAAATCGTTCCTTTTTAGCTGGCTCCTTGTAAGGAAGGTTGACCTCTCCAGGCCACCCCTTTCACGGCAGCGTCCTTATTAGCCACAATAAAGAATAGCCCCGCGATATTGCTCCTCGTCATTGGAATTCATATATTCCCGCAAAGCCTCCCCCATATTAGAGTTCTAAATCCTCGAGGGGATACTTTGCCCCGTGGCCACTCCAGGCCGGCGTACACCGGACTCCTGGAAACTCTTTAATTAGTAAAGGAAGACGGAAAAACGGGCGGAGATAGAAGGGAGTTATTAGCGTACACTCGGAAACAAAAGTTTCGAGGTGCGTAGGGGGAATTCGTGGGTATATTTTTCGTGCCAATTAAGCGCGCTTTGCCCGCTTGCCAAATGAATCGTTAGCGAAATGGTGTAAACATCTAGGAATTCCGGGCGGTCTGCACTTTCCACCGTCTGCGATATCGAATCTGTACATATTCAGAGTGGTAATGCTGCATGTCTGGCTTTTGTTTAAGGCTCCTCTTTTTTTGTCCACGATCCGGCATATTGTCTCACGTTCGAGGCTTGAATAACAACGGAATGACATTCAGTGGGCGTTTCATTCGGCGCCCTCGCTTCTCGAATTCGCCAACGTGACGGGACAATTTGCATTTTGCACATGTGCACGACAATAACGGCGTAATGCGATAAAACGTGGACAAGAAGCAGGAATAATGATCCTCGTAGTCGCAATGGCGATGCTCGTTCCTCGCAGTGCTTCGCAATGTTGCACGCAGCTACTCGTCATTCCTAATACTTTTCCACTTAAAATCTGCGCAACGCTTTGATCGATGATCTATATTGTTTACAGCAATATTCCTCGATAACAAACTGAAATCAGCTGTTGAACTTAGCGCATGCTTCCCCTAATTCTTCCCTCGGAACTTACTATTCGATCGCTAATCCTAATCGCGATTCGAAGTGCACTTGCACCACGATCAGGACATTCTACGCTCGTTTATTTACGTCAAAAAACGCGCTTATTCTACTTTTTAAACACATTACCCCAAAATGACTATTAATCGTTGATCCTAATCCCAATTCGAAGTGCACTTGCACCACAATCTCGACATTCTGCGTTCATTTCTATACAACAAAAAACACAATCGCTCGTTTTACTATCATTAAACACATCAACCCAAAAACCAATACACCCCAATACATTTAAACCATCTAGAATAACGAACATCAGCCACACTGCAACAGATATCGAAGACCAGGGAAAGCGCGCAAAATCAATCGACAAATACAGGACGCAAGCGCGCGCCTTCCCTGAGCGCTTTCCAACGACTATTTTCAGCGTTTATGCACCGTGCTGCGCATTATAAAAAAAAAAAGAGAGAGAGAGAGAGGGAGGGAGAAGGAGAAAAAAGAAGGAAGCCTGCATACCGATTCCACTACCACGGCGCACGTGGGCGCACACAGGCCCATCGAGTGCAAAGGATTAATACTCGGGGCAACTGGCTCGTGCGTCCAGCTGCATATCCTGTGCGGGGCTCCGTCCGTCCGGCCGTGCCTGTTCATTGTGAACGTCAAGCAGCCCGAGCACCACCGGATATTTACAGTCTGCAGTCTACGCGCTGTTCCTACTTTAATATCCTGTCATTGCCTCTGACAAACGCGAAAGGAGAAACAGGAGGCTGGGCGAGAAGATACGGCGGGTCGGGCTCGGGGCTTTGGAGAGGAAGGAGGAAGGGAGAGAGAGTGAGAGGGAGCGAGAGAGAGAGAGAGTGAGAGAGAGAGAGAGGGGGCTCGTTTAGCCCGTGCCAGTGTTCCGATACCAAACCCCTCCGGGATGATGTATTCCGCCAGGAACGATTGACTCTGAAAATACGGTGTTTGCTTCGATCGCCCACTCTAACCCGACGATCATATTTTACTGCGGGGTATCGTCGGTCATGAGGTGTTATTAAAAGATTTTTCTCTCCGCGTTTTTCCCGCTCTCGAGGGGCGGCGATTGGTTTTGCTGGGTAATTTAGGGAGCGGCGCTGATGGCCGATGGGAGGGCGGCGGTGTACCGAATTGTCGCGCGCGTATGTTCTGCGGGGGTAGCTGCTTGTACATTGATTTGCAAGTAGTATTATTTTATTGGGATGCTTGGAGTGCGTTGTCGTGTTGATTGGGTGATTTTTGTTTTAATTACTTTGCGATCGAGGGAGGTAGTTGTGCGTGATTTGAAAGTTCAAAGCTCAGTACGGATGACATACGTCGATTCAAAATTAGTGCGACTGGATATCATGTAATTACGGGTTGTAAATAAATAGTGATGCAAGTTGTTATGTAAAATGAGTATGTGGAAATGTTGTTGCAAGTTAATGTATATTTGATGTGTTTGGAAATTTATTATATTCATTTTGTAAACTAAGATGTTCTTTCGATATGCATTTGTAAGGTTTAATTCTTCCTTCAATTTTGAACGACGATTGATGTAATACTTCTTATATTTAGATACCTACGAATAGCAGGACTTAAGGTGTATTCTGCTACGGACTTTGTGAGATTATATGCAGTATTTGGCTCAAAGTTCTTCCCAGCTGTCGCCGAAAACGAAAGTATTAATCATTTATACGTCACTATCGAGGTTTAAAATAAAGGTGGATGAAAAGTACTCATTAAAATTTGCTTTTAAATTTCATGAATTGCACTGTATTGTCACGTGACAAAATGTATCGTAATTACAGCTGTACTAAGATATAATCCATCATCTCCAGTATTCAACACCGCAAAATGCTGCGATATATAACACCAGACTGAATGTTAATAAATTTGCGCAAATTGAATTGTTAATATTGTTTAATAAACGGTTAATAATAAATAAAAGTAAATAAAGTTTCATCGATATATTTAATAATAGTTGACAAAGTTAATAATTGAACAGTTAATAATGTAAATTTTGGCAGGTAGCTACTTCTCATCAAAATATATTTACACGCGTACCTAAGGTTGCTAACGATACTGCAGGGATTCGTGAAATTTATTCTAGCGTTTAAATCCGAAGAAGTTTGTTGTACATCACGTATCCTGGTGCGTTACTTTACTTTTTTTTTTTAACTTGACACACGAGAATGCTCGTAGGAAATGAATACCCAAGGTTTAGTGGTTGCGGTGGTCTGCCCCCTGTTATATCGATCACGGTATGTTTTCCATATTTAATTCTGGGATTTTACTCGGTCCCTGAACTACGTCGGCATTCTTCGTAGAAATTACATGCTGAGCAAGGAATTACGAGTTTTAATTAGTTTCAAATATTCCACCGGAGAGATTACGAGGATTTACTTTTTTCAGTGCTTATTAGTCCAGCCTTTGTGCAAAACTGTACTTTAAGGCTAGTTTTCGGCAGACAATGATTTGCAATGATATTTCGAGTACTTTGCAGAACCTATCAGGCTATCTTTTAAGTGTTTCATCATTCACGAATAACTCTTGTCTTGATGTAAGAGCCTTTCACTTACGTTTATACTCCACAACATCCTGCATTTTCATAAAATTCCACATTTCCACCATCG
This sequence comes from Ampulex compressa, assembly GCA_038496175.1. NCBI lineage: Eukaryota > Metazoa > Arthropoda > Insecta > Hymenoptera > Ampulicidae > Ampulex > Ampulex compressa. The sequence continues at coordinate 36,526 of JBCFXI010000529.1, forward strand.
TAACATATCTCCCAGCAATTTGATTAAACGTGCAGAAGGAAAATATCGTTAACAAAATGAGAACTCGAGTTCAAGTATTTCAAATTTCTTTTAGCACGTACACCGATCCTCCCAATCTCTAAAAATTCTAAATTTATTCTGACAGTTTCGTGGCCTTCTACGGTTAACATCTCACTCCCTTTCATCGCAAGAATATTTATATAAACCTTTAAAATAACAGAAAAAAGGGAAGAAGTATCAGTAAATCAACGTAACGACAATTAAAAAAAAACATCTTCATAAAACCGTGCGATTTTTCTACAAAAAATGAGTGACGTATCGACACTTCAAGCCTTAAACCATTTTCTTTTCGCCGTGTGGAACTTGTTCGCGAAAAGGTCGAAATCGAGGAGGTCCGTAGGAGATATCCTCTCCGTGAGTGATACAGATCGATAGGCCAGCGCGTGAAGGTGCGAGTGGCGTAGGAGGGCGAGACAGGGAGAAGGGGAAGGAAGCTGTACCGAAATAGCGATACGCGTCCGTGCTTCCGGATCGTTATGAACCTAAGCTTTCCCCCCTGAGCATTTTAGCACGGCTTTACGCCGATACGCGAGAAATATCCAGCGGCAGCTGGCGACGCGGAAGAATGAAAGGCGGGGATAGAGGAAACGTACAGGATGCGAGTGAAACGTGTGCACGAAGGGATTAATCCTTCTCTGTTCCTGTCGCTGACAAGAGACCCGACTTATTTCGGGGCAATGCCGCGGATTAAACTATTTCGGGATGCAAAGTCATGTAAATTAAATGCAGTATCGCATTGAGTAAGCGCCGCATTAGAGTTTTCACCGTTGCCAATAATTCCGTGCCAAAATCCCCTGGCTGCGGATGATTTTTTGTTTCTTCCGTTATTTCGACTTTCCTCTTCGTGCGGCTAGGGATTATGATTAATCATTTTGGTATGCTCGAAAAAGTTGACATTGCTGAAAAAATGCATCTTATTATTAGTTTTTTAAATAATTCCGTTGAAATGGATAGTTATACGTTTCGAGCATCTTTTAAATTGTCAGCTTGTAAAACTATATAACTGAAGTTACGGATAGAACTTTCTTCGAGAAAATGCGAATTTTGTTTACTTCTAGTAGACGTTATTTTTTAACTAAAAATTTTGATATGATTTTTGCTTTCTTTCTGCTTTTCGAATAAAATAAGCGATGCATACGCCTCTTTTTTTAAGATGCTCCACCGGTTATGGCAAACACACATTAAGCCGCGAATGGAAGGAAAACATTTGTGTGATTACGTTGGGTCGCAAACTTGCGGGGCTGGTACTATTACGTAACGCAGCCGGGGCTCGAAACCTTATACTCGCATTAGACGGGGAGGTGCGGTTGTTTAATTTTGCTATTTCAACGCGCACGGAATGAACGAGCCCACGTTTGAAATACGAGCTGATAATTCACGATGATCACATTCGAATTTCGATTTGGAACCGGAGACTATAATACTTACAAAACTCCGCTTTGATCCCCCCAACCGTATCATTTCATACCTCCAAAAACGTGACAAAATTCCTTAAACACATTCGCAGACAGGCGATTAAAAAATCCCTAAACGTAAATACACCGAATACTTTAAAATAAACTCAAAATTGAAATTCTTTACACAGCTGGTATAAAGAAATTATACCAACATAAATAAACAGACTTGAATATACTTTATACTTAATAGAATCAATTTCATAATAGTAAGAACATTAATTCTTCCAATTACAACCTTCGCGTCCTGTTTAGAAACATCATAATACCTCTTAGCCGGTGAGAAAAACCCTATCGGATAAAACAAGCAGGAATTAATCTTCTTACAGTACTATCCGTACGAAATCGCGATAATTCGATGATCTTCCTCCGGGGGAAAGCAATTAGAGCATGCGAGAAACCCGCAGAATGGAAGCATCCGTCTACTCAGGATGAAAAAACAAGAAGGAAAAAAAGAAGAAGAAGAAGGAGGAACCACGGTTCCCGGATAATAATTTCCGTTGCAATCGCGATACAACAAAAGCATCGGAGTTTCCTTGATCTTTATCGAAACTACTCTGCATAGCCTTTGCCCGCGAGTTCCTTGGCCGGCTCCACACGAGAAATAAGAGTTCCCCGGAAGAAAGGGAGCGGCGGGCGAGTTTGGCCGTAATATTCGGGATACTTCGAGATACTTTCAAAGGATGGGCTCCTGTCCAGCGGGAAAGAGAGAGGGCAGACATCGCGTCCCAATCTCTATTCTGCGAGGGAGACCTTCGGCCTTTCCTGTATCTCCCACGTGTGCACACGTATCCGTGGTTTACATACGCGCCGGCCACGTACGCCTGGAGTCCGTTGCCCTCGATCTTTCATTATACATTCGGTCCCGCTTCCGGTAATACCAGGATTTTGCATGCGCGTAAACGTTTCGTCGAAAAGGCGCCCCCGCCCTTCGCTTGATTAAGGTAAAAGAATTTTCCAGCGCGGATGTATAATACAAAGGACGTCGCGAGTGGACTTCCTTTCGAGTTTGGCCGCCTGGCTAGACGATCGAAGATTGTGTGTAAAAAGCACAGAGATGTAATCGAGCGTGTTGAGGAGCAGCTTGCATAAATTATATGACATTGGTGGAAGTACTTGGAAATATGTATTACGTGTTTTTAGTAGGTTTGTACTGAGTATATCGTCTAAGAAATGGATATTTGACTAAGTAAAATCTGTCTGAAGAGAATTTTGACTCGAGTATCAATTATGGATATATAATCTTTCAAAAACGACTTATATAGTAGATGATTACAAATCGTTCCTTAATTCGATTTTTTCAAGTTTAGTTTTACGAATCGTTCAAACCAAATTCTCCATGCTTCGAATATATTCCGGAAAATTTAAGGTAACAAAATTTCGAACCGTTTGAATCGGCCATTGAATCAATCATCCCTATAGATTCTCATATATTACCTAATATCTACTCGCCGCATTCTAATCCTCCGACCTCGAAGTCATTCCCACGAAATTGGATTCGCGTTAAGCGGGTCACGGGGGAAAATCCAAAGGTGGCTGCGAAGCCCAAGCCGACTTTCGCCCCTTGAGCGCCGGCCGTTTATCCGCAGTGCAGCGACATTTATTCATCCGAAAATCGCGAGCGTGTAATTTCCACAATGGGGACAACAGACACGCGACTGTTCCTCGCATTTCGCGAATCGTAATAACCGCCGAGATTTGCGCGAGTGAGTAGGGGCCGGGGGGCCTCTCATTTAATTAAACGGACTGCCGAGTATCGCCAGAAACGCTCGCCAAATAAAGAGGCACCCTCGCGGGTGCAGCCTTCCTTTGACGGCGATAATATGTAGATTTTTAATCCTAGAGCTTGTATTTCGATTCGGCCCTCCCCGGCTTTGCTTTCCCCCCGCGCTGATGTAATTAGGATTCGTGGGACATTTTGATGTTGCGAGGAGTCGCGAGGAGCCCTGATATGCTTCAGACTTAATTAACGGTAGATTAAAGTGCCCTCACTCTTTCCCGCGACTTCGTATGGTTTTGTGTTTATGATAATTAGCTTAATTAAACGGGCCCATCGGCAGGGCGCACGTCGAGTCGTGTAAGGACGGCCCTTCTTTGATGCCGATTTGCCTGGCGAATTTTCATTTTCACCCTAAAGCCGGCAGTGCTCTTTTGAGATCGCATAATTAAAAGTCATATTTTCACGCGTCGCCACGAGTTGTTTAGGCATTCGTCTAATGGCCCGTGGTTATTATTCGAGTTTAATCAGCTGGAAGCTTTCGCTTCCTGACGCAGCCTCGAGGACCACTAATGTCGCACGGATCGTTCGTAATATGTGGTTTTATGATTGTGCTTAAGATCTGACTTGGAATCGGTATTTATACGATCGATCGATCGATTTAATCTCCGCCATAAAACATCCGCGATTATATGTAAACGCCTTACTTTGCATTTATAAGAATCAACAAGCATTTTTTCTTAGCAGTACAAATTTAAATATAAGTCTATAGATGACGTAGTCATTCGAGTAGCACGTTCTGAGAAATACTTGATTCAAATAAAGCACACCACAATTATAAACGCGAATTCTTTCTTTCATCAAGGTGCTCAAAAAATAATGCGTCGATTGATCGATAATAGTAATTCCTGGTAAATAAGAAGCGCTCGCAAAAGCATTACTGTAACTCAGCGCTAGAGGCACAGCCCTGGCCGACAATAGATGAAATCAGTTCCATCCGGGGACAAATTAAATCGAGTTAAACGTCAAAGGACTCGCGGCATCGCGAGCAGTTAAAGTGATTTGTGCCCGGGCGTGTAATCGTTATTCCGCATACCCCTCGCGTGCCTGCTAGAATGTAAATAAACATTCCCTCGGAGGGCCCAATCCCGTTCGCGGATTTAATGCAAATTATAAATTCGCGCGCCACGTCGTGGGTGGCTGCGTTTAACGCAAACGAAGAACGAGCCTCCGCCGGATTTTTATTTATCCGCCCGAAGGCCGGCTTGTATCTCCTTCTTGAGCGCATCCAGCGGCTCGGCGAAAAATAAAGGACAGAATTAAATTTCTCCCTGGCGTCTCGGGTGACGCAGATTATCCGCCAAAAATGCATTTACGGCCGGGCTCGATCGTTAATTTTCTATTTCGCCGTGGCCCTACGTCATCCGGCACGGTAATTTTCGAGACGTTTCGAGCGCAAGACGCATGGGAATACGTTTGGCGCGATATTAATACCAGGCTCAGGACTCTCCATTAATATGAGCAAAGCCTGCCCCGGCCGTTATTACGGAAGGGTTTTATATCAGATTTTTCATTCCGCGAGTTTATCTCCGCGGTGGTGCTTTATTGTAATTACCGGAAATTATCCGCGCAGCTGCCGAGGACCTCGCTTGCCGCAATCTATTATGTACAATTTTGTAATCAAGTTTGGAACAGGATCCTGCGCCTGACGGCACCGCGCAATTATCGAGATAATCTTGGATTAGTAATTCTCGGGTAATAAGAGGACTCGAATCGAAGACCCCCCCGTGCCAAGAGAAACGGCCTTTTCGGGCTTTCGAGTTATTCTCCCTCGAGACCGAGTTGAATAAAGTACTCCCTTAACGCTAAACCTACCAGCCACTTTCTGGACATATTCACGTGTACCATCTATAGCCTTGAAGAAAGAGGCCATTGACCTTTGACTACCTGAATTTACACCCAAATACTAACTAAAGTAGGAAAGAAGGTCCTTCAACGTGGCGCTACCAAAACAACATTGCGCGAGCATTTAGTGGACGTGGGTTGCGTAGATCGGCATACATTGGAGTAAGCGCATCGTGATGTGACAGTGGTTCTTCGAATATAGGTGTACTCTTTATACCAGCGCGGTTAAAGGTTAAGAAGAGATATCGATAGATCGATAGTACGATTCACACTCTGCCACAGAACCATGGGAAATCTCAAAAAACAGCAATTTTTCTAAGAAACCTTAGTTCCTCCTTACACACCTCCATAAGACCACAAATTGCAATATATATAGCAGACTCAAATATCATAGACAGGCTTTTATCGCATGACCCACGCACATCTATTTCCTCGTCATTATTATACGTTGCACTCGCCATAAGGTTGGCTTGTAGCTAGAGAAGGACTATGCAAACATCACTTTTTATGGAAGCCGGTTCTAGCTCGAATTTCGTAGATAAACCTTTTAATATCTTCACGAGCGGAAAAATAAGTCATTACCATTTTCTAAGAAACGACTGACCAGTCATTTTGATCGCTTCCATGGGTTTAGCGTTAAGATGTGGTACGTGTATGTTTTCCAGTGTTTTACGCCGTGGCCATTAATAGGGATGATTCGTGTAACGCGGGAACTTGGGAAGGGACCGTCGTGGAATGGCGGAGACGTTTGAATCGAAGACTTATACCTCTTCTATTGCCACCAGGCACTGACGACGGCCAACCGACTTCGCGGGAACGGGTTAGCCAGCTAATAAATTACGGAAAGTTACATTGTAGCCTTTCACGGAGATAAATCGCTTTCCGCGAAAAGTTACATCCTCGTAAAACAATAACAAATCTCGGCGCAGGGACGTACTTTCATTTACCGCTGGAAGTAGTCTCGTACACCACAAAGTTGTACGCTTTACGATCAGGCCGAAGTAGTTTCCAGTTGAATACCAAACTATGCGAACAAATCCTAATTCTCGGGAGAAATGCTTGATCGTAATTCTAATCGCGGTCTTCTTACGATAAGCAGATACAGCTGCTGGTAGATCGCGCGCTCTACCAACATATCATATCTATCGTATACACGATTCTACCAAGATGAATTTCTCGTAAACAGATTAACCCACGTGCCCTCCCACGTGATTTACCCTTTACCAGAATCACAACGGCGCACTGAGCACGCGATACTATACCAGAATCGTGATAATAAAGCGCACACTATACCATCACTCAATATATGTACACGTATATAAATATAAGAAGTATGTATATATACAGTTTATATACAGGGTGAGGGATTTATAGTGTCGTGGGCATTTTGCTTCAAAACAAAGGGGAAATTCGAAATCTTTTCATACAAAATTTGCAATATTTATAAGAGAGCGTAAGACAACGACCTTAACTCGTTCTTACAATACCATTCTCAATGTTATTTCAAGGTTAAATTATTTTGCTTTAACGAGAAAGTGTATTTTCTCCTACGAAAATCGAAAGGGTATTCAATTTCGAGTATAAAAGTTTTAGTACATTTATCTGCTACATATATATATTTTTTTTTTATATATATACACTTCCAACACCTCCAAGATTTACACGACACAAATATCCCCGGTCCTTCTCTCGAATCCATTAATTCCTCCATCGACCCAATATCGACGACGAGCAAACGCAAAGCTCCCGGCCGAGGGAAGGCCGATTCTCACTCCCTCCCGTCGCCAGGTAAAAAGGGAAAAAAGGGGGGCGGAAGAAAAAAGCGAGGAACGAGCATCGAATTTCATTACCGGATTAATCGAGCTCGAAATAAATTCGTGCCTGCCGCGGCCGTGGGAGGAGGAGGAGGAGGAGGCGAGGGGAGGCTTCGAAGCGGAGGGAAACAAAATCCCGGCGGCCAATGAAATAATGGAAAACCAAACAGCGCGGCGCTCTCCGGTCCCTGAAAAGGGCGGGCCATTCGCGGAGAAGTAACGACCGCGGGCGGAGGGCGGAAAGAGGTACAAGGAGTAGGAAGGGGTATTTACACATGAATACGGGCCCGGCTTATCACTACGTTGAATGGGGCTGGGAGGATATATTGGTTCCGCAAAGACCCCGATGAAGGCACCGTACGATATCGAACTTATGCGCCCGGGGACGAGAGCCGAAACGTCTGCCCTGGCGCGATATTACAATCCCGGCATATTTTTCCCCGGCCGTATAGCGGGTACTTTATGGTACAGCGTCGCCAACAAATTATCCCGCCGGTAATAAAAAGCCCCGTGGAAAAGCCCCGCGCGACCGAGCTGCGGATTCTTTTTCGATTTTTACGCTGGCTTCCCCGCGCGATGATTAGGCGGCCGGATTTTGGGCCGGACTACTGCTAGGCCTTTGACTACTGCTGGCGCCTGGAGGCGCTTAGGGAACTTGGGTGCGTGAAAAATACTGTAGACGCCTAAAGGCGGTTAACCCTTCCTAGGGTAAATTGTTGTTTTTTCAAAGTTAGTTTAGTGAAAGACTACTGAGGTCAGAGGATTAATACTTGAACTACTGAAGAAGTCAACATTTCTGGTTAGTTATTTGTCCAAAATAAATAAAATTGTAGCGCTTTATAGCGTCGCATTTGCTGAGGATGCTTGATTTGCTTCTATGATTTTCATGCGGTGTAGAGATGATTATATTAATTTATTGATATTTTCTTTCGCCCTCTTCTTTTTTTTTTATAATATACGTGGTGTTCTAAATATATCGCTAATATGATCGACTGTTCTAATGTCTATTGTTCTATTGTTCTGATGTAAAAATGAGCCTTAGTTACAGAGATTTTGCAGCTTCATATGCCAAAGGAATTAATTATCGAGTGTAACAAGATATTCCAGAGGATAAGCGTGAATAACCATATAATAAAAAGAATCAACCACGATTGAATATCGTACCTTATTTTATTGAACGATAAATAACCAAGGTTTTTGTGTACTAAAAAACACACTTGGATTTTGCAAATCAGTAATAATCTTCTACCGCCAACCACAATTGTTATTATTATCAGCTATCGTTATCATCGCACAGTGTAATATCTCGCTGCACATTGAATAATAGAGTTTCTTGCGCAATCGAGAAAGGACGTTGGCCGAGGTTATTTGTAGGAAAATTGTATGAAGGACATTGGTCATTTCTACCGATGAAATCCGAGGATATTCCGACCACTTTGGTTGAGCACACAGTACGGTCCGTTCTTGCGGGACGTGGAAGGCTCATTGACTGACCGGAAAGTCGTCCAGACGAAGCCGGCTCGGTCCTTTGTTTGAGAAACTTTTATGCCATTGCATACTTATACACTTATGAAAGAAAGAATCATCCAATGCCCCTTGCTCTGAAAAGTTCTCGATCCTTAATACGATTTCCATTGCATAACTTCTGAGAGGATAGTTTCATCGAAAACTTCTTTCCTCGAGACTTTTAATATCGCCCGGTACATCCCAGGAATTTCTCGTGTTTCGGCCCTCCTCGTTTTCCCTAAGATAATCCCCCGGGACAAGGATGAAGGCGGTAAAAAAAATACAATCACCGCGGTCTCTAATATTGGAAATAACGGAGGGAAATATCTGCCGATAATAAAAACTGTATCGAAGAAGGATCCTGTAGAAATTTCTTAGTTCATTTTTGCCTCTCAAAATGACGGCTTCGATGAAAGTCGAGAAGTAATTCAAGATTCTTAGGCGATCTAACACTGCCAACTTTTAACACTACATTAATTATATATTTATATATATACTTATATATATGCTATATATATATATATATATGTATACTGATGTGAATATATTAAAAATCCTGTCACTCAAAATACTAAGAGAGAGAGAGAGAGCGTACCAAGATGCGTTTTCAAAGTAGAATTCGTCCCCCGCGCCATTGCCCGAGCGACAGCTATTCGACATTGTTGCGGCCCGCCATTCGAGTGGTGCAAAAGCAACGCGCGCAGGAATCACGAAATCGCCATAAATTTAACACGCTGCAGCATTAAAAATCCTAATTGCCCTTCAGAATGCCGCGGCGAAGGGTTCTGGGTGGCCGGCGACGGCCGGTTTTTCTCCGACGAATTTATCTCGGCCATTCGGACGATCCGCAGCAATTCCATCGATATTGTCGCAACCAGTCTTTCAAGTCAATCAAAGGCCATCCTCCAGGAGTCATTAAGGCCGAAAGCAGGACTTTTTCCCGCCGGCCGTTTAATCTCACGCGGCCGCAAGAAGACAGCGGTTTGAGCGATTATTGCTAATTCATCGTTGGTCCCGCGTAGGCCCGATCTCCGCTAATAATTTTCTTATCCGCCGCGCCATAATTAAACCAGTTCTTCTGGGACGGCCGGGCAAGGAGCCCATTCAATTTCCACGAAAGACGAACTATTCCCCTCCCGTCGTCTAATAATTACACGTGCGCCTTTAACGAAGCGAGAAACCGATCGTCGAGCGCCTTATTTTCTGCATTAGCGGGACGAAGGTGTACCGTGACGTTTCGAGCAATAGTTCGGGGGGTTGAGCGGGGAGCAGGGTAATTTCTTCGTGCATTTTTTAACCCCTTCCAGCGTGATGCCATTTGGTATCGCGCGTATAATCTGCTTCTACTAATCGAGGACTTTTAAATTGTTTTTTTTTTTCAAAATGTACTTTTCTTATTGAAGTATAATATTTTGGGCTGGAAAGGGTTAAAGATAAAGCTTGATTTAGGAGATGAAAATGATTTTATGTTTGTTTTAAGTTTGTCACTGTTACACTGTTGTTTCTTATATGTGTATTTTGGTGATTTATCGTGGTCGACAGTAATTCGGAGGCCGTTAATATTACGATGCACTTGCCTTTTATATTACTTAAAGCTAAAGATTGAAGTAGGGCACAAAGGTGTTGTTTAATTTGTTCGACGTTTCTCACTGTTATTTGTTATCCATGTATTTTGCTAATTCATAGCGGCTAGCAGTGATGCGAAAGTCGTCAATAAGCATTCGCTTGTGTGGGAATTAATAAGGCTGGTTGGGTTAGAGTATTTTTTAGCCAGTGACTTGTATTGAGAAGTGAAGAATTATTGATATTACTACTCGTAATTTACCACGACTTGTAATATTACATTATTGATATTATTATGACACGATCTTGTTCTGTACTCTAGTTCTTTGATTCTGACTCTACTCTGTTCTCTGACTCTGCTCTCTACAATTCTCTGCAACTAACGACTCATCTTCCTTGATGTCTCTGCACGCACCCTCTCTCATTCGTACACATTCACACACCAATCGCGCACGTGCATTCTTCAAACCATGCGTCACCCAAAACTGAACCCTGCATTCCGTCCCAATCGTTCTTCTTCCACCGCCTTATAGCCCAAAAACACTCTTTCCTCCTCCGCACGCACTTATACTCTCTAAAATATGTATCCATTCTCACGCCGGACTATTTTCCCATTCCCACACTTGTATTTCAATTTGTTAGTACTTCTGTACCGTTTAAAGAGCCCAGCGCTATTCAGCGACGCGGCATGAACACGCCCAGGATTATTACGCTTATTTCTAAAAACGTACACGCATAACGATAAATTGCCCTCGCAAGAACAGAATGCGGAAAACACGGGGCGCCGCGATCGGTGAGGAAATTTTCCATTGCTCTCACGCGCCTCATAGATACGGGACCTCGTAGGAGCCATGATATACTGCCATCGAACAACGGTTACGGCATTTATTACGTCACTCCTGCCCGTCCTTGAGGCGAGAAAAGTGGATTTCAACGACGCATAGCCACTCGAAGGAATTTCACCGGCGCTAAACCGGATGCAATGCACGTTGCCTCGCCTGTTACCGCGATAATGCGCCCCGTTGCCGCAGAACTCATCGTCTGCGGCTCCAGTCTTACATTCGAATCCCACCTATCACCTTTGGAGAATTTCCACTCGAGGAACAATCCTCGAACGGTGGATCTGGTGGCGGACGATCGAGGTGGCTCCACGCCTAGGGGAAAAATGCTAGCCTTCTGTGGAGCCGACAGTACAGTGCGTAAGGTAAATTAAAAGTTGATAAAATGAATTAAATTATGCTGAAATAACTACATTAATAAAAAAAATGATTAATGTAACTAAAAATTAATTAAAGTTAGATGCTTGTACAAGCATGAAGATAAAAGGAATTTTGATTCACCATTTAGAATTTTAGAGCTTGAGAGTAACCTGTTGCGAATTCTTCTACCGCGAGTGCATGAGTATAATAGGGATATGTTGAGTTTAAATGTAGAACCGCGTTGTGATGGTTCGAGCTATTCAATTCGAAATCAGAAGCAATGTAGTTCTTTTAATGGGCCGCTTAAAATATTGCAATGAACAGAAAATGAGCTCTATAAATGTACAGTATTATAATGTTCGTGTACGGATATACCTTAGCCCCTATTTTACTATAGCAAAAAAAACTTTTATTAGTTAAGTATTACATTATTGACGCCATATTAGGAAACTGTAATAAGTAAAAAATATGATTTTGGGCTTACACATTAGAAGTCTAACCTGGCAATACGATGCTTGTATTTCTCGTGACGCGTATGGACTCACAATGAGAACTGCGACTTTTATTTGAGCCGCTATAACCGAGGACTGCGAATACAAACGGTTACTTGTAATTCTTTCGCAAGATAGGCGTCTACAACAAGGCATGTTAAACCGAAGGGACCCAGCCGAGCGTGCGCGGTACTGATTTTCTGCCTTTGTTGCTTCTTGACAAAGTTACTCAGCTTTGCACCGCACATTTTGATTTATCGCCGCGATAAAAGGAACATTAGACTCGGCGGAGCAACTCTGCTACCTTCGAGCCTCCAGAGTGCACCGTATTATCTGCTGGTAATGCGATGCACCGCCGTTCTATACTGCACTTGCACGTTGCATACCAAGACCGGAGCACTCGACTCTCATTCATTTTATTTTGTATCGAGCTCCTCTCGAAGTAGATTCCTCCATACTGAAAAATTCGACTTTGATTGGAGGAATTGTTTGTTAATTGGTTTACGGTATGATATAATACAGATATAAGTTTCTATTTACATTTCTCAAGTGAGGATTCTTTATCGTGTGAGTTTGATGGGCGATACAGTTGAATTTTCTGTTTTTAACTTTTCAGTTTTATAGCTAAATATTTCTTTATGCCGGTTATTCTTTTCTAAACATTTGAGACATACTGAGAAATTTCCAAGGATATATATCGGAATAGTTATGACGAATGTTCGATTATATCGTGATTATACATTAATTATAGAAACGATTGCATGAACAAACCGGAATACAAACACTGTCTCTAGGTTTAAACTACGTACTTCAAGGATCAAGTTTAAGCCTCAAAGGATAAAACACAGTGAAATAAATGCAAAGAACAAAAGCTTACGCTTTCCTTTATCGTAACCCCTGTTCGAAATTAGCCATTCACTCTTCCTCAATTAATCTTTTAGGGGGAGGGTACTTTTGTAACGCTGTATCGATTAACAGCAAGTACTCATAAATCCCAATTTATCTTCGCATTTTAACACCTTATCAGTGGTATTTCGAGGAAGGAATTATCGTTGAAAATGAGTTTCATATTTCGCCTTACGACAGAGCCGAGAATGAACCCTTGGGATTCCTGCTAAAGCAGCGACCAAGAGCCGGAACCCACGTATCCGTGGCCAATTCAATTTATTTTGGATGCGACGCGCTTTTATCGCTGTTTACGGCACAGCGGAAGACGCATGCCGATCCAAGGAATAAAAATTAAAGCAACTGCGCCGCACTTGGCGGCCGTTCAAGGGCCTTAAAGCGTCTCGTTATGCCCCCTGTTATTTGGGATTAATATTTCCTGGCGGACTCCTAGAAAGATACTTTGGATTCGGCTTAGCGCCGCTGCGACTGAAACATTGATGTACGGCTGGCTTAATTATTAAAAGGGCTGCTGAGGAATACGCAGCCTCTTTCCACGGATGTGGACGATCGAAGGGGCCGATGTGAAATGGAATGATCGATTTTCCATTGAAACGATGCTTATTAACGATGTTGAGTAATCGATGGCTACGAGAAACTTGGTTTTCTATTATAAAGAGCGAAGTTTAAATTTGGCTCGTGGTATTTGGATTGATTTTGACATCGTATCGGTGATTCTATACTCGTGAATTTGGTCGTGAAAGATATATATCCAATATTCGATACTTGGTCAATGAAGTGTACGTGTAATAGATCCTCTTTTTGCATGAAAATGCTCTTAACCTTTCAAGTATTTTATTTTCTCTTGAAAACATGCACTTATATGCTGAGCGATATACTCGACAGGAACGAAGTAAATGCACATTCCGTAAAATTAAAATTAATTATAAGAAAACTATATAGTTATTTTTTTTTCAAATGCATGCTTTTATTAAACCCGAATCTATTATTAGTATATATAACCCACGTTTTCTTCGTCTTATTTGATATCCTACAATATCCTAAAATGTCTTAAAGTCATGAACACATTTCCTTCATTTCATCCACACTAAATCACTTCACCAATGAGCACCAAAGACCAAATAAACAACCATCGCGCATAAATCGCACTTTCCAATAATTCCTCAGAATTACCGATCAACAGCCAGCTCGAAAACACCAATACTTCCTTATAAACATCAAACGCCAACAGATAAAAGGAAAAGTGCTCGCACACGAACCATCTCGCGCATCTCCCAAAACCTCCCCTCCCAAAGAGCGCAACAATACCTCAAAGAGCGGCCTAAATAATGGAGGAGAAGAAACAAAAGGCGCAATTACCATTCACGGAGCGTCTCCCGCAAAAACACTCGAGGCCTCCGTCCGGACGTGGACGAGTAGGCCATAATCGTAATAAGGGTAAGTTCCAGGGCGTCCAATCGAGCGAACATCGGATGTACAGCGGGTCCATTCCTTTCTCTCGCACCGCGCGGGGCGAGACTCGTGGCTTTGGGGAGAGCGCAGCGACGAGACGGAAGACGAAGTGCGGCTGTTCGCCCCGAGGGGCGGATCTCGCGCCCCTGCTGCGAGCACGGGGGATGATGGACGCCCTGGAAGCGCCGGGGGTCGCTTCGACGGCGCACCGGTGCCAGAGGAATAGTTTGCGGAAAAGGCGAAGGTAGGAGAGAAGACCGGAAGTCGGGGGGCCGTGGCGGATTTTCTTTACGACGAGCCACGGGGTTTCCAGGGAACGAGGGGGGAGGGCTGGGCCACTATTCTCTGGTTGCCTTGGTAAAGGGTTGCTTAGCGAGGAGGAGGGCGCCAGGGACGCGCGAGGCGACTCGCCTCGAGGATACTTCCTCTCGAACTGCCGGCCGATCGGCGCTGCTGCCACGTGTATGCCAAGTTTTTATGGCGTGTAAACAGCGCCGTTTGGCGATTATTTAAGCGGGGGGTGGAGAAGGGAGCTCTTTGTCCGCGGCGAGGAAATACTCGACTGCTCGCGGAGGATGCTTTATGGCTCTCTCTCTCTCTCTCTCTCTCTCTCTTTCTCTCTCTCTCAGGGAAGTGTTATCCGATCGTTGACTTAATTCCATGGATAATATTGCGATTGACGTGGCGCGTTAACCAACAAGGATATAGACAACGACGTATCGGACAACGGACTGCGAGCGAGGGTACGTTATTCGTACTTGGATGTAATTGATTTTATTTGAGGCGTTATTAAGAAGTGCAAATTTTACAAGTGCATGGAAGAATAAATATTTAATGCTAGGTTGTTCGATGAGTTTGCAGAGCGCCGTGTATTTGTCAAGGGTAGAACTATAATAAAACTTCGACGTCATTTTAATATTTCATATTTCATAAGAAATTGAACTAAAATTTGAATATTTATTTGCAACGTTTTGAATAAAGTTTTAGGTGTAAAAAAGCTGTGCGTACTGCGGATACTGCATTTGCCAACAGTATAAGAAAAACACTTTTGAATACGACTATTTCAGCAACATTTGGAACGTTTTTTACCTTTTGAAGTCTTTAATTTTTAGTTTAATTTTTCAGTTTAAAGTCTTTGGTTTAAAACATTAATCCAAAGGCTTTAACTTTGAAAGTCATTTTTACAACTCTAAATTCGTTTTTTAATTTCCGTTCCGCGAATTTATTGAACAACCTAGTATACTACTTTTATATTCCTTGTATACTTAGTATTATACTATTTTTATATTCTTAATATTTAGTATACTACCTAGCATATCCCTTGTATTTTATATTTGCCTATATAATATCTGCCTAAATTCGTATAACCATTTTCTGGTATAATTAATAGCCGAGTGGACGACAGGGATATTGTTTTATCTATATATCGTAAAGGCAGAGTTACGCGCTTCGTGAGAAAGTATCGCTTTTACATAGAAATGTTCTTCTGCGCGCGGATCTTTCCTATATAGAAATATCTACCTCTTTGTGCCACGAGAAAGCCCGGCTCTCGTACAGAAATATTTCTCTGTACGTAGGTAGTAGGAACATATGCTCCTTATATAGAAACATCTATCTCCGCGTGTCGCGAGAAAGCGTTTCTCTTATAAAATATAATCCTCTTGGCGCGATGTGCATCGCCCTCTGTCAAAAGCACGTGATTTTATGCAGAGCAAAAATATTAGGTCGTATCATAGAAAATTGCCCTTATCTTTTTGAATCTCAATAGAAATATGGTTTTCGGGGAATAAACGATCACGACACGTGTCATTAATTATGGATAGTTTTTCCCCGACGTAATATTAAATTACTTAATCCATTTCCTAAAAACAGGTATTTCTTGACTAAATACCTTATTTCAGTGCTGCAAGTAGAAAATCGTGGAGTATCAGCAATTTTGTCCGATAGACTGTGATGTACTATTTTTACATATTTGTTATTAACGGCATTCAATGATAAAATATTCACTCCTCTTAGCGATGTTGACACGCGACATGGAAAATTATGTTTAATCTCCCGTTCCTACCGGGGCTTATCGATCAGGGGGGAGCCTTGTCAGTGAATATCCGCGTAGGCAACCGTGAACGATTCAAAATTAAATCCAATTATACGCACTCCAAACAACTCTGCGATCATGAGTGCATAGGTATTTATTTATTTATCAGCGGATACCACAAATTCTCATTAATCCCCGCTTGGATTGACTATTGCATAATAACCGACATTATGAACCGTCAGTGTGCGGTAGGAATAATTAAAAAATTTCCGTTAAAGGCGAAAAGTATTTTTCAAACGTGGGTAAAACATAAAAATTGCATCGAGGATATGAATAAAGTAGCAAATTTGTACGTTTATATGTATTACGTTTGAGTCAATGCTGCGTTGTGCTATTGCTTGATAATGATCGATAGTACTTAAATTCTATTACAAGACCTCATCTAACGAAGCTGATGTTATCCGTGAAACTTATACTGCTAAATAAGCGAAATCATTATTTTAGGTATATAATCAGAGATCCAACTAGATTATCCTAAAACGCGAAACTAAACAGTATCGAAATTAGTTTCCTCTAACTACTAAAAATGTCTCGATGATTTTTCAAAGTTAATCTGTCATACGTGTTAAATTTATTATTCACGGTTAAAATATCATTGATAATATTCATAGTTATGCGATACTCGATATTCAAAACAGGTAATTGTCATCTTCAGTGTATTCCATGCGTATACGCAAAAGCGTATAATTACACTATACGCTTACTTACACAGTGTTCAACAGAACGGCCAGAAATATGAAGTGAATACATGGCGCCCGTATTTTCAATACTACAGACACCATATAACTATCTTTTCATCCCTTTACCTCGTAAAATAAACCTTCCACAACCGACACCTTATTCCGCATTCCAATTCTTCAACAATATTTCACGCTCTTCTTCCTACAATTCCAAAGGATATCTTAATCCACAATAATCTAGAAATGTGAAAAAGAAAAAACAGTAATCGTCTTAGAACAAAGCGCATAAATTTAACGTCACTCTCAACTCACTATGCAGGGCTAGCGCGAAAATCCCTAGGAGCGGGGGCCAGGCCTGAAAATCGTGGCTCGTGAAATCGAAAAGGATCCGGCCACTCGTGTGCGAAATTCGGCCAATTTCTTTCGCGAGACAAACGGGTTTCGAGTTCGCGGGAACAGCTGACAGGCTCTGCCTTCGGTTTTTGGGATGCGCGCCAAGCGTTGCCTTTGTTCCGAACGCTCGAAAGGCGGGAGTCAAAAGGAGGGAAAAAGAGAGAAAGAAGCGCGGCGGGACGAATGCCGGAGACTAAAGGGGGACCCCCAGCGGTATCGCGCTTTACGTTGTTTCCGGCTTTGAAAGCTATTACGCCGCGATTGAATGCATTCGCGTCGGGTACTCGGCTCGAGTTTCTTTTCTCCCGCGTTTGGCGGACATGTAATTCCGAATGGTAAGCGAACATCGATCGGGCGAAAAATTCCGCGTTAGCCCCCAATGGCTCCTCCAGGAATCGTCGTTCCTACGAATCGAGATCCGTGGATCGAGATCCCGTCTGGCTTTCGCGATAGACACTGCAAAGGAAGGGCGGGGAATTCGAGGGAAAGGCTGCACGGTTAGAATTAATGAAAAGAATCGCACGTTTGAGCTCCGTGAATTTGTATACCGCTGAAAAGTCCTCGGACGCAAACGGTTTCTGCGATAATAAACGACTGTTTAGCGATCGCGAATCACCTCTTAATAACAAAAGACAGAAAATGTAACGAGAATACTAGTACAGAATAAAGTGTATTGTATATAAATCCTAAGAATATTTATAGAACGAATTCTTGAACGATCGAGAGACCTGCTCAGACTTCTGTGACTCCCTCTCAAATAATAAAACGTAAATATTTCCCATATTCTTTAGAGAACTTTTGACCTTACGAAAATCTAAATTATCCCCGATGTACTTTATGCCTCTGCTTCATAACGTGCTCAAAGCATGAACTATATCCACCACAAGACTCATCCCTTGGCCGACAGAAAAATACTGAACGATCGATAAGACACGGCAGAATCGAACCTCGTCTCTCGTAACGGATAATTTCATCAAGGGGCGAAGTATTAGGTGGACCTACCCGTGGATAAGGAGCAAAGCAAGTGTCTCCCGCAGCCACACTCTTCCGCTTGATTTTCCTCCCGCTTGATGGAAGAGCCGCGAAAAGCAGCGGACGGAGGAAGACTGGAGATTGGAGAAAAGGTGAAAAGGGAGGAAGGACAGGGGGGGGGGGAAAGGTGGGTCGTCGGTACCGGTACTTTCTGCCTTTTTCCGCGGTTAAAAGGTACTATATCGCGCCCGAACACGCCCACCTAAAGCACCCGCTAAGAGCCTTTCCTATCCCATTCCACTTGGCGTTGCGCGTGCATGTTGCACCCTGGACAGACTTAAAAGGTTTAAAGCACGGCTGTGGGGATGTATCCAGCTCGATGCGCGATGATGCGCGCACCACTCACTCGATCGGTCTTGAAACGGAAGGCCGCTGATTTCTGCGGTGTCGGGCGGAGCTCGTGGCGCTCGGGCGTCAGCTGTCGTGGACACGCGACACTGTGGGATATTGTCGATAAGTAGGATGTTGATGATGTTTTGGATCGTCGCAAAAGTTGCCCGAGTTTTTGTACACTTCTGACTGATTTTTTTACTGGATGTATCGAACTTGTGAGATACCTGTGGTCGGATGGATGGAGTGTGGTGATGGTTAATTTTTTTTTGGAATAGTGTATAAAGTTTATTTTGTTGGGGCGTTTTAAGGAAGTATTTTTTCGACATCGAGTCTCGTCGCCAAGCACTGTCTTTTGGTAATGATAGAGAGCGCGAACAGTGCGAAACTGGAGGCAATGTTTGTTTATATAAAGTAACATGACAACTCCTGGAAATCTTGCTATATCTTGGCTGTTGGAAATATTGAAAAATTTATATAAGTATATGTATATATAAAATATAAAAATTTTTAAAATCGCTTTTCGGCTCGTTTTTCGTTAGAAACGATGAAAAATGCTTGTTATATTGTATACACACTTCATTATAATAACTTCTTATGGGACACTTTCGTGGTTCTTATCGGAAGATCCAAAGCAGGATTTGTTTCGAACAGATTTCTCACGAACGTCAAATACATCTGCTAATATCGAATAGTTAAAATCACTTGCATACATAATTCTTCATACTTTTAATCCCAATTCCTGCACCCCTCTCCAGAATTTAATTAATACAAACTCTACAACAAAAAATAAGCACACTCGCTACTCGGTGCCATAAATAAATAAACTAACAAAATACAAAACCCTAACAGAATAAATATACGTGTACCAAAAAGAACGCCTATACACAAAAGCCAAACTAAGTATTCCAGAGCAATAAAAACAGATATGCATATACAAAAATATGCAACATAAACATGATAATTAACCTGAAAATAAACGACTAAAGGTCACAGTACGGTGTTATCAGTGAGGATCAAGCGAAAGAATCAACGACTTCGATTATCACTATCTACCAAGCGTCGTCGGATTGCGAATCCTCGTACTTTCTCTACGAATTAGGCGAGAAGATCGACATTCACCTAGGACCAGTCGAAAACTTGACGAGATTCGGAATAAATCGCGCCGGATATAAATCTCTTGCCGCCAATCCGTCGAAGCTCGAGCTCTGGAGTGTATCGCGTGCCGAGTGTGCGTCGTCCCTTGGTCTTATCTGTCCTCGGTGGTCTTCCCAAAGTGCAGTTACCGCGAGCCGAATGGCGGGGCGATTCCTCCCCTTCGACGATCTGATATTCACGAAGTTCAGGAATAAATGGCGAGGACGAAGGAGGGGGCGTCTAACTGCGCCGTTGGCAGCAGCCGAGTTTGCCCATTCGAATTTCGACGACAGCGGTCAATGATGCAGCTATCCTGTCCTCGTAAAATCGCCGATCCGTGAGACCGACGGCGTCTACGCCGGGGATCGTTTCCTCCGGACTAATTTCCGCGAGTAAAATCGGGAAATAGAGGCCCTTAATCTCTGCCAGGAATTCGATATTGGTTTATATTCGATGCCGGACCAAGGCGCGGATTCGCTCGCGTTCGACTGCGGTGCTGATCTTGAAATTATTGTTATAATACTTAAAAAGAGACGCTTAGCTTTATGACTTGATTTTCTCCTTCGTGATCCTGCGTTGTTTCCTTAACCCATTACTTGTCATTCTCCCCTTTTTGGAACTTTTGCTTCTTATTTATTTTATATTTTCTCTTGTTAATTCTTATTATTCTTAAATATTCTTATCTTTCTTATATACTTCTTCCTACGCAGTGGAATTTTTAGTTTTGATCGTTGAATCTAAGTGTTGTAATAACTGATATTAAAATTGCAAACAGGATAAACATTTTTTTTTTCTATAATTTGCTTACTATAGGAAATTTATTGATTAGTGCACTTTTTAGGTATGCACTTGGCTTTGGCATATAATGGGTTAAATACGTGTATATACTTAGTGGATTTATTTTGTTGATCCGTGCTTTGTATAAATTTATTCTAAGAACAGGTAATTGTGTCTGTAATATGTAGGGCTGAAGAATTTGGTTTCTGACATACTACATGCACAGTGGTACAGATATAAACAAAAGAGCGCCTTATACCTGCTTAGAATTCTTCGATCGAAGGGCGCTTCGTGCACACTTAGGACCTCGTCTAGCCAGCACTGTGGGCTCTTAACGCCTTATTTTCTGAAAATACTTACAGAAGCGAATCTGGATTATGCGATCTTATTGGCTGATAGCGAATATTAAATAAACAGATTATTACATCTGTACAATGTGCTATCTATGTGATATATACGAATGTGGATCATTTACGAGGAACTAATATTGAGGGTGATTACTATGATTAATCCCTCGCCCAGAAACTTTGATCATCTTGAGGATGGATACTTTGCCCAAATTTATCGTCGCCTCGACATGATATAAGGCAATAATATATTGGAAAGAAGGACGTGCAATCGTGCTTAATCTACGGAAGAACATGGGCATCTACGAAAGCAATAAGTAAATCACTAGGTGCGTCTCATGTTAATGGTTAAGAGAAGAAAATTTTAAAAATTCTTCAATTATACTCGCAGTAACTAATTCACACGAAGTTTGATAACATTATTTATCCAAAAACAAATGACACGTGTAGACCAGTCGCGTTTTATAATAAAACACATTTAAATGAACCTTAATATTTTTATGTCAAGAATAACAAAAACATGTAAAACCGGTTTGCGGCGAAAACAGGTAGTCCGGAAAAAAGCTCCTGCTAAAATAACAAACGAGCGAATTAAAATACGCGCATCGTAGAGACTCCGTGGAAAATAATGAATATTGCAAAGTTCGAACATCGATTCTGCTACGTGGTATTTTCCCTCTGTCAGCCGCTGATTGGAAAGATAACAAATACATTTCCCGATATCAAGGGTGACCTCATCGGCTACTGCGTAAAATACGAAGTATCGAGCCGCTATCGGTTCCGGAGAACTCATTTCCGCCGGTAAAACAGGGGAATAACGTCTCTTTAATCTCCGTCCGATGCTTTTCCGAGATCTTCATGGACCAATTTCTCCCCACTTTTACTGATCCTTCCGGCGATTTTAGATACCGCCCTGGGGTCAGTACAAGGCATTTGTGCCAGCAAATAAACGTAATTACGGCGGAACTTCTTGTAAACGACATTCGGGAAGGAATATATTTTACAGGCTCCCTCGTGTTTAGTTTCATATACGCTTTGGATTTCTCTGCGTATGCTGTTTCTGATGTAATTTAAATTTTACGATCATTACTTACACACTGTATGTTCAGATACTTGAGCAAATCTATAAACCTGTAAATAGATACGAATTTATGGCGTTTATTCGTGCCAGCAAGTAAACGTGTTTACGACAGGAGTTCCTGTAAAGGACATTCGGGAAAGAATATATTTTATGGATTCCCTCATAGATATACGTGTTTAGTTGCACGTATACTCTCGATTTCTCTGCATATGCCGATAGTTTTTTTGATGAAAATGAAACGTCATACTCATTACTTGCATATCTACAGATATTTGAGCAAATTCATAAATAAATACGAATTTATTGCCAGCTTGTTAATGAAGAAACTCGTGGGATATATTATGAAGATTGTACGAACTCGAATGTCAGCATTGGGTTTTATTTTTGTATCAATATAATATATAATGATGATATAGACTATGCCATGACATACAGACTGTTAATAATGGTCTGTGATTTTGAATAGAAACTCGTTACTTGCGTTCTAAAAATCGATCTTAGCAGGATCGATGTAGCGTGAGACAATTCACCAACTCAGACGGGAACATATTCCCAGTTGACATTGAGAATCGATCGGTGCTTATGATTATTTACGGTGTTTTGCACGTCGACGCACCGCTGGGATATAACACTATTCCTGCTCATCGACCACGATGAGAGTCGTTCTCGATGGAAAGCTTCAAATGTACCGTGAGTAAGGCTTTGTTAGCTACTACATTTCACTTACGTAAGAATGGATCGATTTTCTTCAGACGACGAGGAGCACGATACGAATACAATGCAGGATAACCTCGTTGAATACATTGAGAAAAATGAGCGTTATATCGGAAAACTACCAAATTGTCGTTACACGTGGAATCTTCTTATTTACATAAACCAACTTTCACGTTTGAAAATAATCATCCATTCGGTATTTATCCTTACGAATATCATCAATATATTTATTTCAGCGTAATTGTATTTCATCAAATTTCAAAATATTTAAATGACACAATTGAGGAATAGCGGTAAAGTTTCTCGAAATTGTAATCGATATTGAAACTTCCTTTACAACATTACCATGATTTTTTATAGCAAACCAGAAATCATGTATCGAAAATGGAAAACATCGTTCGTCAAGGTAGTAATTCAACGATGTAACCGATTCAAAATTCAGTGCCAAGAAACCATAAGTAGTCCTGACCTTTCAAACCACGAAATTCCAATTCTACCAGTCGCCAATGTCAATTATTAAATCCTTGGTGAATTTCCCCCAGTGGTATTGGTTTATGTACGAGAATATAAGGGAAGCAGTATTCGATGAGAAATGCTTTTCACGTGCCTGCACTTGATATAATGAATTCGATCGACAAATAACGAGCCGCCAGTAAAGACACAATGCAACTTGAGGATGCGCCTCGTTATTCGCGTTAGAAGTCCAGGATCGCGGCTATTTGCCAGGTGCAAACTCCGAGGAAACTTTTGGCTCGTGTTTCTTCGATCGCATCAACGATCGTCGCGCTTAAAGTGGTAAAACGGTGGAAATTATCGAAAACTTTCTGGATCCCGGCCTCTTGGGGCATAAGACACTTTGTATTGATCTTTCTTTTCGCTGTTGAGCACTCCTTGGCTCGTACCTCTCGAAGCAAAGGGCGCCCCAGTGAATTTTCCAGATTTTCAGGGTACACTTTTATCTAGTTACCGGTTCCTCGCTAATTATCATAGTCGTCCGTAAACGTAGTTAATGTACCTGTTTGTAAATGCAATTAATGTTGAGCAAGCTGAAATTAAACTTTTGCACTCCTGCTTCGACTCGGACCAAGTAGAAGGAACTAGAAATTTCATTCGTTTAGTTTATCAAACGACTGTACGCGTGTATATGTAAATGAGAATATATCATTTAAAAAATAAAGAGAAAAGGTGCATAGACTCTGTGCAATATCTGAAAACGTTCATATTTGTATACATGGCTTCGTGTTATTTTCACATAAACATATACCACGTATATGAACATGTGCACTACAAGAATCATCAAACGAACAAACAACTTTGAATGTCTGATTAATTAAGTAAATTAGCTCGGACCTTGTGCAAAAACACTCGACACGTTGCTCCTGGAAAAAGCAACAGTAATATTATAAAACAGAAGGTCTGAAATTTACGAATCATTGTTTGCGCCATATCATAAACATGCGTGCTGAAATCATTAGACTTGCGAGACAAGGCGAAGATAATTTCCCCCCATTAAACGGACCACGATGACGATTCTGTCTCGTCGGGGTACCGCTCTCATTGTTCAATTAGGATGGCGGAAACTTGATGTAAATGGAAGAAACGAGGAAATGGATTTTCCGTCGAGGAAGGACGGAATTGTTCTACGCGAAATCGAAGGAATAAGAAACCCACTCGCGTTTCACGGTAGGGGAACTTTTCTTTCCACCGATTCTCACTGGATGCTGAAGAGGCACGTTTTAACGAGTCCGGCATGTTCCACTTTTTCTCCTCCCTATCCTCTATTTCTCTTACTCGCGCCCCCGCTCATCGATTTGCAGCACTGCCTGGAATATTGTGCCGGCGTCCCGCTTTTCCAACTTTTTATCGTTAGCAAAGGGGGCTACCTCGGTGTACATCACTGCCTCATCTCCGTCCCGTTTCTCTCCTGATTTCACTCTCTCCTCGGCTTCTCCTCTCTCATCCCGAAGCATTATTCTCTCGCTGCGCTAACAGGCGCCCATTGTCTTACGCTTGTTAATTATCCGTCGTCGCGGCTAATTGTTACCTGAAAATATGTCGGTTTTTAAATTCTCCATTCACGCAGTAATGCCATCGAATACTAATGAAATCTTCGAGAAAACCGTGATTGTCGTACTGCTCCTTCGTAGGGGCGAACACGTGACATATACGCGCATTTCTACTCTGACCACGTGATACGTAAAAGTCCCTGCACAGGACCATCAGGATGTAGTAAAAGTAGCCATATATACACTGTATTGTACATAATTCGTCTGTTTTAATTTTATCGTGCCGAAGCACCGAGTTGTGCTCGGCTGATGGGTTCAGTATTAATAAATTCATACGCGTCATTTATTATTATATGTATTATTATATAGAAAAGCTTGTACATATGTTTGGTGTAAAAATATTCTCTATTATGTTTAATAAGGACTACGTGTTATTGGGCGAAACGTCACGTCGTTATCGTAGAAGAGATTTTGTATATGCTACCAGTTAGAGGGATAAATTGATTTTTCTTTGATCAATAAAATCGTACAAAGGTTCATCCTCTATATCAGAGTATCCTAATCAAATAAAACTTTCATACACAACATTCACTTTAATAAAATAAAATTTTCCTCGAGTGATTTTCGCATAATTTAAGAATATCAATTGCAGTCCAATTCATGAAATTAAGCAAACCAATAAAAATACCATTTATCCAACTCAAAAACTACATAAATCATATCATAAACTCTCTACAAAGACAGTATACTAAATACATTTTTAAAAAAACCACGCAAAACGTACTAATCAATTACAGTATCCAATTAAAATCTGTCTTAAAAATAATCGCTCAAAATTCCCATCAAACTTACTTAAAACCTTTCTTTTTCCACAAGTTGACGCCAAATCAGTCGAGATAACACGAGTTGCCTTTTACATTACCAGCTCCATACACCCTTTATATTCTTACTACTAAAAGTCGCGAACGATCGATGAGCAAAAAAACGAGCCAGTACGATTCAGGTGACCAGTACGCGTTAGGCAACTCTCCCCTATTAGGCTCCCAGATTTCCCGGCACGTGTTGCAATTGCTGAGCCAGACGGAACTCGAGACGAGCCGGCACGGCACACTTCTTCGGGTACTGAATCATGCAAATACTAATAATGGTACGGCTGAAGCGTCGGATAATTGAAATGTAAACATCGCGCGAGGAGAAGCTCGGATGCCGGGCCCGTAGGCCCCTGGTAATCGTCGGCTCGGTGAGGGAACATCGGGAGAAAAGCGGATAAAGGGAGAAAGGGAATTGAGTGGTCGGGACGTAAACTTTGGGCGCGCCCTGACATAATATCCTCTTACCCTTTCGCCACTGGATGACGTCGTTATGAAGGGCTGACTGGGGCTCGGCAGTGATGTAGCGCCGATGATTTCCCTCTTTTATTTCCGGCTGCGACCTCGAACTCGCGAGATTTGTGGGTTTAGAACCGGATTAACTGCTCCGAGGAGAATTACGGGCTACGAGCACTTTTACTTTGTGCACAAAAGTGCACGCCGGTGGTTCTGAAGAAGGATTCGAGGCATTGGTATGTTGTGCAATGGATGCTGGAAGTCGATAAGGATAATTCGGATTTCTTCTTGCAGAGATCAGGTGTTTTAGGTTAATGTACGTTTGTACGATTCGACAGTGTTTGCATTAAAGATTTTTAAGCGACCAATTGGAAGGATTATACATTAGTTTTTAGAATCTTTATCGATTGACCGTGCGATTTCTTTCGATGCTTTCGCCTTGTTAATTATAGCTCAATATAAGACTGTGAATATATTGAATAATGTTTGTAATACTTGCAACTGACTGTTTAAAAGTATTTTTAGCAACGTATTTTGAGTTCTTGGCGATGCTGGTGTTTGTATTTTTAGGAGTATATTTACTGCAGGTGTATTCTTCATCTTTTAGCGATACATTGTACTTTGAGTAGAAGATACTTTTGAAATATGCTGATGAAGTCTGAATATGCGATTAAATATTTAGTCTTATGTCTTACATATTTATTTATACTACATAGCATTACGCTTTTCTCGTTTCATAGTTGTTATCAATTCCTATCTGTACATAATGCGTGGAACGTACGACGGGAGCGCAGAAAAGCGTTGAAAGCCGCGACGGATAAGGTGAACCTTATTACAGAATGCTCGTACATGCATATGTCAGTTCTCATGGGGAATTTCAAGCGCGATAACTGATATTCGATTTGACATTTCAGCGTGTTTTAAGCGTTTACATAGAAAACAAAGCGAGGCAGATGCTTACTACGTACTTGTCCTCAAAGTCCACACAGGCTGTGCGATTACGCAATTGTAATACTTGTTTCAAGACAAATAAAACAGCCTTCGCAGGCCTGCGTAAAATACCTGAATAAAAAAAATCTACAGTATATCGAGAAACAGGTAGATTAAGAACCGGTAGAACGAGTTAACGCTAATACAGACTTTAAGAGTACATTGACGTAATGTCTAAATAGCTGCCAAGAAAAGAAAAGGGAATGCGTGAAAATTTATGATAACCGTTATCTAAGAATACCTTTGATGAAAAATGCACTCCTGTGGACGGACTTAAATTCATATCGTACCTTATAATGTAACACCTAGAAAGAAATCCTGCCACAAGGTCCAATAATTCTGAAATATGCTCCGTAGAACTCAGTACGAAAATCTACGCGGGATTAATGCACGTTCACGATTCTCATGCAAATCCCTTGGATGTAAAGCCGGAGTTTCATCCATTGAGGGAGAAAAAACACGTGGAAACTACTTTAAACCACTTAGAATTACGCCCCGATTATCGTCGGCCCCTTGGCCGCCGCTTTTCAATAAGCGGAGCGAGAAAATCGTGAAACGAATTAACGAAGCAACGAACGGACCGGCCGCAGGTGCGAGAATTATTATCTTGATACGCTTGCGTACACCTAACGAGAAACGAAGCCGATGTTCCTCGTTAATTCTGACCCGTCCTGCGGCAACAATAAGGTACCCAAGATCCGATTTCCTCCGGTAATTTCGAGGAGACTTCTCGCAGATAAAACTTTCCCTCCCTTTTCCGCCGTTCTCCCTGCTCCCGCCCCCGTTTTTTCCCTAAATAAATATCAAAGGCGGGGCTGTGCCGTCGCGATGAAGATCAAAATTGAAGACGACGGAAGTCGGGTAATGAGAAGATGGGCATTAACCCTCGAAATCGAGGCGAAGTGACTCGTTTGTTTTATCGCTCGTCCTTTAATGCGATTCAAACCGCACTGAGCTCGTTGCCTCTGACAGCGGACCTGACTTTTATGAAACGCTTCCGTTTGGAATAACCGTTCGAGACTGCATAATAATAAAGATTACAAGATTCAAGAGTAGCTCGATCCTCATGAAGCATTTGCAGAGCGCTATCGCCGTGATTAAATTAATTTATAGTTTTATACGTATTATTAGCGCGTTACGTATATACGTGTAGACGTCGATGAGATACGGCAAGGGGCGCTTATTATTCGTACCAGAGAAGCTCGCAGAGCGAATGGAATTAGGCGGATGCTCTTAGTACGTATTCGTGTCTGCGCGCATGTGAAGAAAGGAGTTTCGTTTGGAGTACGATCCACGGCGGAGCACGTAGACGTCGATAATTAAACGCGACCACGGGCCTCTCTCGAGGACGCTCTTGCCAGTTCCTTTCTCCCTTATTATTATTGTTTTCCGCCTTCTCCGAGGAATCGCGCTTTCTGCATACCATCTTGTACCAAATTAACACCTCGATTAAGCAACATCGACATTATGGCTAAACTCTTAATGTTGATCCTTAACGTCTTCTTCTCGATATTATTTCCTTGCAGGTGGGTGAAACGTAATACAAACGTGCTGTGTGACGTGACCTTAATTATCTCTGGATTATGCTCGATTATAAAGAGTGAATTAATTGCACGAGTACTAATGGTACTCAGAAACAATTTCTAGAATGCTCTTAACGGCTCAAATAACGATCAAATCCAAATTTACTGATTTCTATCCGTGAGGTCAAATTGTTACGCAAAACTGAGCGATGCTTTGGCCCAGAAACGAGACCCTTTGCAAACTACAGCGACACAAATCGCTATCAGATTCACATACGCCAATTGATAACAAGCAGACACTTTACTCGTAAATACACACTTTTGCCAAATTCCTAATCGTCACTCCGCTCGCTCAATACGCGCAGCAGCTTCGCTTTGCAAAAGCAAAACCACGCGGAATTTAACCACAAACAACAGGCCCACAGTTCAATCGTCGATCGCTTCTCCCTTCAGCTCCCTCCCCAGGACAATCCCGATAGCGAGAGCCGTTAGCACGAGACTTGGGGGGCTTCCCCCGCGCGTGAAAAGCGTCGGCCGAAGAGGAAAACCACCCCCCGCTCTCTTTCCTTTTTTTTTTTTCGGCTCCTCCTATGAAACCGCCGGCACAATCCCCGGGCATGAATAATTCCCGTGCCAGTTCCACCGGCGACGATAACCGAGACAAAATTCGAGGGTCGGCCCGCGCATCGCTCATGTTTGCCTCGTTCGAGCTCCTTCCCCAAGAAACAAAAGCGCGTCTAATTAACACGCTTGAGACACCGGGGCCTTTCTCGTTTCGCGTGGTTGCCCTGAATGCGGCGGACTCTGGCGGAAAAAAAAAAGGAGAGAAAAAAAAGGAGGGGAAAAAAGGAGGAGGAGAGAAAAAAAAAGAAGGAGGAGGAGGAGGAGGAAGAAGAAGAAGGGGCCGCTGGCCGTGGAGGCTCGAGGAGGTGGAAACTGGTCCTGAGGGCACCGGACGAGAGGGCTGGAGGGGCGAGGGGGGGCTACAGGCCCGATGGCTACCGTAACGATTCAAACAAGCCTCGGTAATTAGCAGCTTGCCGCAGGAGCCCGCTTTCCGTCTCCCTACCTACGCTTTTCCACCCCCCCCTCCCCCCTCCTTCAACCCCTTTTCTGCCATCGCTCACGACCGCCCTTGGATTAGGCTACCTTCCAGCCGCCCACGCATTACGGTGCGCGATACGTACGGAGCGCGGCTGGAAACCGGCCTTGTCCCTTCTCGAACCTCGATCCCGGGGCCAGCCGTGCTCGAATGTTAATGAACGTGTCCGCGGTCTGGGTGGTTTCAATCCCGCCACCCGCGAATTTCCCTTTCGAAACTTGCACCGACGCTGATTCGGAGAATTTGCGGGGTAATGGGGATTGGGGCGGGGGGGGGTTGGTTCTGGGGGATTGATTTTTGGAGGATGATAGTGGAGGTGGTCGATGATAGGTGGAAGGACTTGCGATGATAGTTTGATGATATTAAGCCTACAGAAGAGATCGAAATAACGGGTCAGAGGTTTCTTGGAGAAATTGTTGTACTTTGTAAAAGAGCGTTTTTTACAATTTTGTACGGTTTTACTGAAGAGTATGAATTATTCTATGGATTTATTGACATCTTTTCTTGATCGTTTTTTTTTTTCTTTA
Organism: Ampulex compressa; assembly: GCA_038496175.1. Classification (NCBI taxonomy): domain Eukaryota; kingdom Metazoa; phylum Arthropoda; class Insecta; order Hymenoptera; family Ampulicidae; genus Ampulex; species Ampulex compressa. The sequence goes on from JBCFXI010000529.1 coordinate 66,652, forward strand.
AGGATATACGTGGTGTAGATGTATATGTTGAGAAAGTGGCTGGTAGGTTTGGTGTTAGCGATGATTTTTATTCTATGAAGGATTTGTGTATAGTTGTTGATGTGCATGATTTTTTGGATTACGCTTTTTTGATGATAGATGGGGATAGAGAATGTGTTATTAGAGGTTTTTTGAATGTTTTATCTATTTTCTTCCCCTTTTTCTTCCTTTTCGTTGCGGGACTGCGTCGATTGCTGTGGTCATTAGTCGGTTTGACTTATCGTAATTTACGGGGACATTTGATAGGAAATTCGTTTTGCTTTTGATAATTATTCGGCGATGATTTAGAAATCTTTGCTACGTTGCTAGGATAAGTTGTGACAGGTATTGTGCCAAATTGGTGTTCGGATTCTGCAGAATATATTACAAACGATTCTTGTCAACGCTGCAGGAATATCGCGTTAAATATCATTCGCATCACTTAAAGTATAAAAAGTAATCAATATTTCAAATTTTGTACGTATCAATTTTGTATACATAACCGCTAAACATTGCTCCACTTTGTCCATTCTCTCCCATTAGTTTCTTGACCAGTCTTATCCTACGCGCATACTGAGTCCTTTCTCATTTATTTGGTCCACCTGCATTCCACGGATACACGGCTTTTCGCGCGACTTATCGATCGCGATCATTCACCTCTAATCAAGCGCGCTACTTGCCTTCTCGATTAAATAACTACGCTGGTTACGACTACCACTCGACACATAATACAACAAGAATGTTCTCCACGATCACGCAGTACAATAGCATTTAATTAAGAGCAAAACTGGGAGAAGTGGAAAATAATTGACCGAGACTCAAAGATCACGAAGCCTCATCATCATCGATCCATAAATGCAATGTGTCTTTCAGCAGTAAAATGCGCTTTCGGAGAACAAAGGTTTATCGTCACGGCGTAAATAAATAATTTACCAGACGACCATACCTAAGCGTACAACAAACATTTCCGCGTTGCAATGCAAGGTAATTAACGGCGTACAAGCATTTAACGACAGAGTTTGACGTGGTCATTCCTACAAATTCTCGCGGTTTAGAGAAACGCATCCCGCCAATGCGCAATTGTCAGCCGAATGCATTTTGAATCGCAATTAATAGCGATCAGATTTCAATTTTACGCTCGTGTTAATTCTTGGTAACGATAGCGAAAATTACATGGGATATTGAATATTGACGGCGGCGCGGTAAAGCGGGACGCGGATATTCATATTCCCGCCGGCGTGATGATGCGATTATAAGTGTATCGAGTTTTGCGTACATAATATTACTGAGTTAATACGCGTGTCAATTCGACGTAACGTATTCGCGGAAAAATCGAGACAACAAATCGTTCAATACGAAATTTTGTTATTCTGATACAACCCAGGTATGCTTGGATTTTTAATAGCTTTTATTACTGATTATACACAGCTTTTTATATTTGATCAATAATCCTCATGAATTTTAAACTATATTTTTATTGGAAGAATATCATGACGCTACTGTGTTTTGTATTATTATCTAAAAAGTGATAGGGGAAAATATTCTACACAGCTGAAAAAACCTTGGAAAAGTGTACTATAAAATTGATTAGAAACAACCATTACGATTTGCCAGTAATCGAGTGCTTTCTCGATTCAATATTGTATCATCTATAAAAGGAGCAAAAATACCTCAAGCAAGATTTCATAAATTATGAGTTATACACAGTTCGTTATATATTTCAAAGTTCCCTTTTTCGATGCAGTAAGCGCGTTCTTGACAAACATCGATGTAACCAGCATCGCGATCCGTTGTATCTAGCTCGTACCGCTGCAAGGAAAGCCTTTCCCTTTCGGAGCCGCGCCGAATCCACAAAAGCATGGAAATTCAAGTGAATCTTTCCTTTGCGCTTCACAATCAGAGGCAGTGTTCGTTATTTAAAGCCTCGTACGCCGTAATTGAATGGAGCCTAATTGAAAACAGTTATAACGTCCGCGCGGGGTCGCCGCTGGTATTTGACTTGAAATAAAGGGGATAATTCTCAAGCGCTTTAAATTTCGTGGCTTTCTTTCTCGACCGCGAGTCCGTCTACGAACATTCGCAAGCGCCGATCAATTTGCGCGGCTTTCAAAGGCTTTCGCCCATCGAAAGCGATAAAAGTGCCCACTCTGTGGAGAATTGGGTTCAGTGATACTAAACGGGACGAGAGAAAAGGAGCGGATCTACGCGACATTATCTCCTTTCAATCCGCCCACGTTTTCACGGCTATTAGACAAAGGCGTCTTTGGGAAAATCGTGCGCCAGCGATCGGTGGAAATGAAAAGACTCGCGATAACCCTGAGCAAACTGCGATAGCATATATCGCGCGGTGTACGCTGAATGTAATATACGACAGATGAAAGAAGCGCTACCCTATCGCCTATGATCGCGCGAATAATACGGCACCTCGACCTGTAATTAACATGGCAAATTGATAAACAGAAATTGTACGGTGCGGACACCTGTAGGTGCCGTAAATTGTTATTCGTGCCAGCTCTTATCTTTAGCCCGATCATAATTAAGCTCGATAAATTTTCATAATTGACGTCTTCCAACGGAAATTACTTTCGCATCGTGGAAAGTGGGGTGAAAAGAATGGTTAGCACCGGACACGTCGGGCATGGAATTATTTTAATTAATCGAATTACGCCGATGCCGAACGCCGGCCGTAATTGCGGCCTTATTATCAGGATCCTCGGCTGGAATGAATCGCACGATCGGCTTCTCTTCCTCGCACCTTGGGATTGCGTAATGCGAGGAGAGACGCTAGGAAGAACGTTTCGCTCGGAAAGGACGGCTGGTCTGTTGCGTCGGAAGCTAAAGGGGAAGTTATATTGTGAGGAAAAAATAAAGGTCTCGAGATTAAAAGTGGCCGCCTTGAACGATTCTCTCTCGAGGGCTAAAAGCTCGCCAAATCGAAATAACGAATCCCGCGACTGTCAAGAGTTTGCATTTTAATTTTATCCCGCGCATCTCGCGATGAGTTTAGCGTGTGTTCCATTACAATAGTTTCCTTGCATCGACTTACTGTCTGGCTGTTTATTTGAGTTCTGAAAGAATTGCAAAAAATATTTTGCCCCTTGTACACATTTAATCTCATTTCACCTGTGAATTTCTCGCTGCGATGTTCATGTATATCAGAGGGAGTGATTAACCTTGATTTATCAAGGAATGTGTAACTTTTATTTTAAATTACAATTCTCCTTGGAGATTATAAATCTTGCATTTTTACGCAAGGGCGCTTAAAATTCCCCAATGATTACTATCGAGCTGAGGCCAATTGGAATAAGTACAAAGTTCCTTTCCTTTCATACAGGAAATCAGTTCGCGTTACACGTACAAGTTTTATATGGCTCAGGGTATTAAAAAAGTTAAGACGACTAAGTACTTTCGATGCCGCTCCTTTGCTCTTTCGCCTTCGACGTGCACGGCTTGAATTCCTCCGGCGACTCGCCACCGGAGAAGTAACGGTGAACGAGTTAATTGCTCAATTAACATCCTCGCGGTCCATTTACGACGAACCAACTCCCAATTAATTGGCTCGTTCGGCCGGGTAAATGACTTTTCGAAAAGGGTTATCGTTCTGTCATCGATACAGCGTGAAATGGAGATACCACGATATCAATCGGCCATTGTTCGCTTTCGGACGCTTTGCGTTTGAAAAATTCGCTGCGAATCTTTGCCGAATATCTTTCTTCGTCCAGCAGGGTTGAACGCTTGGCCTTGTCGAGAGAATCGCGGCAGTTCGTAATCGATTATAGAGCGCCAAGAACACGCGATAGCAGTAATTACACGGTTAATTGAACGTAAATACTGAGAAATGAAGCCGCGCGTTTTCTACTGCCTTTATTTTATGTAAAATAATGTTTATCGGATTGTGCACACGCGGGCACTTTGTTCGTACTTTAGAGTAAGCATGACGAACATTCTGCGTCTTATAGAAAGTTCGTTATGTTGAGAACTTTTCTAAGTAAAGAATTTTCTAAGTAAAAAATAGAATTTATATTAAGAAACTAATTTGACTCGAGTCAATGGTTTTTATATTGAAAATATATAGCTAGAATATATAGGTAGAAAATATATAGATAGAAGCCCGTGGCTAGATATAGACGGATTAAATGTACAAATGCTATCGCACATCCGATAGCATTGTTCTCCATGAAATTTCGGTCCTTCCAATTAAACCGAATTAGGGCAGAAAATTCATGCAGCGTCAGTTGATATTTGAAGAGTATGCGATCGAATACCTTCCGCAATGACTGCTGTGAATTACGGTATTTCATATTAACAGGCCTTCGTAGCTCGGAATATTTGCCATCGCCGGACTCAATCGCGAGTATCGCAACGATATTTCACTATTCCAATCAACCTTGCTCCCCATATTTCAAATATCTTCGCCAAAAATAAAAACTAAATATTCAGGGTAATTCTTCTCATCCTCGCAAAACTTTATCCATAAAAACGTATTTTAACTTAGCATCGTATTTTTCTCTTGCAAAAACATGACTTACTAGTATTCCATAGAAAAAAGGGGGACAGCACTTATACATGTAACTCGCCAATTTCTTCAGTTTCAACCACACATTCTAACAAGAAACAACATAACTCTCACCTTTTCTTCCACGAAAATAGATAAATTCGAATCAAAATTGAAGCTCCAAAAAGGAGGACACATTCGACCAAAATAGAACCTATTTTAATTCGCATTCGAATTTAACATCTCTCTCCCCACTTATCTTTGCTTTTATCCCTATATTACCCGATCAAGCAGATCTAACGTACCTCATACTCACATCTTAATTATACTTACTTTTACTTTTATTCCAACACTATCCCACCAAACACACCAGCAACCCGATGTATCGCAAATCCAGGATTCATCCCCGATCCACCAGCGGGACCTTCGACGGCTGCCCTCGAAAATGCAAAAAGCCGGAATAGAAACGGAAGGGAAAGTAAGAGTGTCAGGGCTCCCGGGGCGCGATGGAGGGGGGGAGGGGGGTGCCGCAATTCCATTCCATAACCGATCATCGAGCGGCGAAGCCGCGAAATGCCGCTAATTACGCGGTTAACGAGAAAAAGGAGGAAAAGTGCGGAGAGGCTTGATTCGAATCCGGCTGAAGCCGGGCCCTGCGCATGATCCTATCCCCTCTACGCGATCGTGGCTGTGTGCGCGATCGGTGCACGTGCCTGTGTGCGTTCCACGGGGTGTCCAGAGCCCACGTGGAGCAACACGGTGCTGTCAGTCGCGTCCGGCGAGTCATTCGCGTATCACGCTCCGCTGTTAACGCGCCACGTCGGTTGTCGCGAATATTGTCCATACACCCCGCGAGTTTGTGTGCCGTTTTCTCCCTGTTTATATCTTTCTGTTCTTTCGCAAATGTGCACTGGTGACCACCTGGTGGCCGTCTGACGGAGGGTGCGAGAGGTAAGTGAAGGATCATCCCTCGCGGTTGAATCTCCCTCGACGAGTGGAGAGTTCGAAGGTCTGAGGGATGTGCGATGCCTTTGACATCGAGAAGCCTTGAAACGTGGCGGGGATTGTGAAGCTTCTTACGTTGTCGCTTATCGAGATGACATTGGAATGTGTTGAAGTCTTACGTCGTTTTAGCGGGGATTGTACTTATTTCTGGGGCTCGTAAGATGGAGCTTCGCGGGTGGGAGCGGCTTGCGAATTGAGTTATGGAGGAAGTTTGCGCAGTTCCGAGGCACTCGAGGCATAGGAGTTCTGTGGAGATTGACAGCGTGGGTTTTGGGTGTACAGGGGATAATTGTGTGTCGAGACGCTGGAGCGGATAAGTGATCATTTGTATTCGTATTTTGCACCGCGCGGATTTTGTGCAGCTTTAAGGTTGAGCTTGAGAATTTCTTACGTGACGGATATCTGTCTGCGTTTGCTCTGAAGGGCTGGTCATGATCTTGGAATAAAATCTTGGATGTTTATAATCCGCGTAGTTCTGTGGAGGAAAAGTATTTTCACGCTGATAACTCGCCGCTAGGTAATAACATAGGCGTTTTTGGTAATGTTGAATCGGTTATTTTGAAATCGAATAGGAAGCGCGCGATATTGAAAATATCGGCTTTCAGCGAACGAAATTTTTGTTATCAATTATATTATTTAAGCTCGATATTGAAGTACAAAATGAATTAGAGTAGCAGTTCACTACGCGCAGTTGACGATTGCAAATAGTATAAAGGCGAACGTACACTAGAGATGTGCTTATTTCTCGAAATCCCATATAATATGTATGCGGTGCATTAAAAACATCGCGAAATGCTTTGCTTCGACATAATGGCTTAACAATTAATCCATCAAATAATGGCATTAAAATCCCAACGATTCCCCACCTCAATCGCTCATCCCCCCCCAAAAATCTCTCTTCACAAATCCACTTCTGATTCCCCTGAAATATACATAACCAATCCATCCGGCAGCAGTGTAGGTTAAATTAAAAACGAAAAAAAGGGGAGGGAAAACAATATTCCCCGTTCGTGACAAACGGCAACGAAGCTAATTAATCGAGATCGACCATCGGGATTTCGAAAAAAAAAAAAAAAACCGGCGATAACGAAAGCGGTCGAGCAAGAGGGACAGAGAGCGAGAGAGAAAAAGGTGCGGGGGGAGGGAACAGACGGAAAGTGTTTCATTCGCAGCGAGCATTTACGTGGACCATAAATTATCGACCTTTTTTCCCGACGCTGATAGCCTTTTTCCTCGTTTATCCCACTGTCGCATTAATGAGGGCTCCGCGGATGCTCCTCGCCGGGAATTAATTAGTTTGAACAGCCCGATTAAAAATAAAAGTGTCGCGTGCCCGATCGTTCACTCCCCCCCCCCTCCCCCCGTGCCCTTTCTGGTAAGCGAGAACGCATTAGCTTGCGCAAATTGCGCCGCTGACTGTCGTTAACGGAAAAAAAAGAAAAAAAAAAGAAAAAAACAGTGGGGAGGGAGAGAAGAAAAAAGAGCGTGCTCTTTTGTAAACGGTCGCGCGTACACGCGTGTATATAGCGCCGATTGAAATTCGTCAGCGAGCGCAGCGGCGGCGGTCGCGTTTTGTCGCAGAGGAATACCGCGGGCCGCGTCCCTTTAAATAGGCTGTATGCAGGCACGACGGAAAAGGCCTTTGGCAAATTGTCGCCCCGAGATGAAAGGTATTCTGATTCGAGGCGATTGTCTGATCCGCGGAGCAAGGGGATTAGGGGGCGCACGAGGTTTGAGAGCATTGCCCGGACTTTTAACCGAGATTGTGTTTCAATTATGACGCGGCTTATCCGCCGGGGAGTACTTTTTCGCATCGAAGCCGCGAGAGCCTCGTAGGAAGGCTGCGCGACAATGGCCTTTCGATCTGGCTCCGATGTCGGAGCGCGTATTCTTTATTTAAATGTTCTTTATTTAAATATCGCGGTTTGCACGCGAAGCGATGGTGGCCCGGTCCCTTCGTGCCGCGCGTCGCATATACGTCGGAGTGGCTATATCGCGGTCTGAGCGGCATAAAATATAGATAGAGACGGGGAGATATCGTATGGATGGGGAGCACGGTTCGTGTGTCCGAATGAGAATATGGTGTACATCATGATATGGTTTATAAACACAAAGTTTGATTTACTCCGAACAATGGGCAGTTTGATATTTGTACAGCGGATATAAGCAAATGGACATTTATATGTATATGTATATATATATACATACGGTGAAAGCATTATAACGACGTTAAGCTAGAATAACCTGTTGGCGTATCCGGCATAATAATAAATCAGAGATAGAAGTCGGAGACTCAATATTGGATCATAAATTTGGGCTTCGCTGTGGTGTATTTTCCATGGTCGCTGCAGGTGTATTTTGAAAAGGGTCCTGTGAGGCGATGCAAGCTTGCTCTGAGGTTCCAATGCGAATGTCATGTCCGACGGATTGGATATTTACTCGACATATATTAAGTTCGAAGTCGAATCCGGAAGTCATTCGTCTCTGCCTGAGAACCTTAATAGTTGGGCTATGGGTTAGTAGATAATCTTTTCGTTCATCGTATTATTTATTTTTACTAATCGAATTTGTGTCGATCGGCATGCGATGTCAGGCCTGACCTTTTTTTTGGCAAACAAACTTAACCAACAAACTCCTCGGCGCGACTAATCTTCCCCCGCCGCGAATATTACCCGTCAATTATTCAGGTTTCAAGTTTCACTTATAAGGAGGCTTATAAAGAAACTTTAACTTATAAGGAAACTTTGCGCCGCGGAATATTACCTCACCATAAATTTCCGTTTTAAGCACGCGGCCGCTACGCTAATTCGGAAATCTAGCCCGTCATTAGCATATTCCTGTGTATAATTTACGCGGTACACAAGTGACAAGGAGATATTTTTACAGGCGGAACGATCCGACAGTATCTTTCTCTATAACGCTCGAGTTTAATGTAGCAGTTGATATATACGATTAGATTATAGGATATTTACGCACAAGTCTTCAATGCACATATTTGTGATGTTCAAAGATACACGTAAGAATTTTAAGAACAGAGCAGTATTTCTTGGCCTAATAGAATAATATTCCATATTTATTTCAATTCTCCATCCGGTCTAATGGTGTTAGAATCTCAATCGCCTACATCAACAATTTGTGTGGGACAATAATTTTCGATAGCTAGTGCCTGGATCAACTATTGAATATTTCTGAATTGAAATCAAATTAAATCGATATTAGAAAAGTATAATGTTTACGGTACTAAATTCGACCATGTCAAGAGAATTGGAAAAAATTCAAACACTGAGGTAACTGGACCGGGACCAGAACATACAAGAATTACTTAAACAAACGAAGCAGAGCTTCAGCCCAATTCCATTAAACCTTCGACAAGTTAAGCGCGAAAAGCATACTTTTATAAACACAACCAAAATATATCGTTCACTTTAATCCCCCGCGCTCAGAATTCCAATATTCAAAATTCGTGACAGGCTCTCCTCTCCCTGTGTCAATTCCCTTTACACGAGCCAATATCAAATTCAGATGGCCATAACTTTCCGACACACATTCGCCTTTAGAGACATCCGCACGAAGGTTTAATCATCGATTACGTGGAACCTGGCAGGACATCAATTTGCCCTGCGCGTTCAATCTTCCTCGAAGATTCTGCAGGCGAAGTCACATTCCTGATCGGCCTCTTGCCTCCGAGGAAAATTCAGTGGCCGCCAAAGGTTTCCCTTAAATTATTCAGGGCCACGAGCCGCCGCGCGGAAGGGCGATTTCCTTTCGGGTGATCGATCAATTAAGCCGACGACCAGACCAGGAACAATCGCGCTTTATTATCCGGCGAATCCCGAATCCATTTCATTGAGGCCATTCGTCTTGGCGCATCCCGCGGTCACGGAATGAAATCTCCTATCTCTTCGACCTCCTGCCAGGTTTACGACACCCGCGGCCCCTCGTCCATTCCGCGGCAAACGCGATTTTTACACCTCAGAACTACGTTGAGCCGCACTTACGGTCGCGCGATTGATTGAAAAATTCCCAAAGATATCGTCGATGCTTCGTAGCACGAGTGTCAGGACTCGGGCTGCGCATGGGATATTTATAGGTCGAATATCCGGATGGCTCGTATCCACTGCGCGGATAGTGTCTGCGGTATGCATCACTGGAGAGGCCGTATCTGTGCTATGAATGGAGTGCGTGCGGTGTAAATCCTTGGGTAGTTTCCATCCCTGGAGTTTCTGGCAGGAAGATTCGAGGCGGCGTCGTGGAACATTTTCGGGAAGCTCCGCTGCGGGACCTTCGATTTTTGCAAATGGTGGATGTAATTCCTGGCGCGTATTTGGCCGATATCGAGGACTGGAGGCGCGATGCCTGTATCGCTGTTTACAATATTGCGGATGCAGGAGCGTAGCGCCGCGAAAGTCGTATAGGGGAGGGATAATAAAAAGGGGGGGGGGCATGAATCTCGCGGGGCGATCTTCGCAGGGAATTTTCGATTTCTTCGCTCGTGAACCGGGCTTTACGATCGAGATTGCCAGGAATATCGTCGGTAGATCGTCTCGATCCTCCGCGACCTTTCTATCGACGTGTATATACGCTTTATGACGTCGCGGTGTAATATCGGGGCGATATTTCCGTCACGTAAATTCGTAACGGCCCTCTGCGATCGAGAATTCGATTGGAAAACGAGGGCGCGCACGGGGCGCCATGAAACTTGATGCGTGAAAAGGTGAAATATGCGAGGGATAATTTTACGCTGCGTTTCAAAGGTGATTTCGAACGTCGACCTTTGCATGGAGAGAGAAAAAAAGAAAAAGAGAGGAACGCTTATCGTTCCTCTATGAGAATAATTTCCTTCCTCGGTTCTCACCTTGTTCTACAAATTTACTCACGCTGCCAGCTCGAAAGTCCGGAACAGCCTGCGGTGTTTAGTAATTTCGGAACGTTCTGGGGCGCTGCCAAATTATTAACCTTGTTATGATTGTGTTAGAAGGTATATTTATTCGTCGGTTATAATACGTTATTTATGATATCGAAAATTGGGTTGCGTTGCTTAAAACAGCTACGAAATTTTATTTCCTCTTGAGGCCGATCAAACTTTCTAAACAGATTCGGTTTATAATTACGTGGATGGAATCGTTACGAATAATCCTTTACGAAGGACATTGTAAATCTTGGAAGTCACGAAAACTATTAACTTCATTATAATATTTCATCTTTATATACTTTTTTATTTCATATATATTTATGTATATACTTTATATATCATTCTTCCTAAGTGCTGTTCTTCTGCTATAATCCCAGTAATGATTTGCTTTATAAATAAGTATAAATAATAATACATAAAATCACCTTTTGTCACAACAACTGCAATCATCTCGCTTTCACTGCGATCGATCGTGTAACAGCGAAGCGAAGCTCGATAAAGCGAGTCAGGGACGAGTGAAAATCGAACGTAATTCAAATCCCCTGTAGAAAATGTTTTTTTTTCCGCGGCTGGTTGCCGCTCAAAATAAGTTTTATGCAAAATCATATCGGGTCTACCACCTCGCGAACGTTTTTCGACGTTGGCGTGATTTTTTTTTCCCTTTTTTTTAAACGGTCCTTTGTACACCTACCGAGCCTTCCGTTCGAGCGGGTTACACTGATTGGTTTCGTAACCGTTCGCCTGTGAAACAAATAGATTGCTCCAAAGAAAGCGAGAAAGAGGGAAGATCTCTTTGTCGAAGAGACAAACGACTGGCCTAGCTCCCCGATTAAGTCCCTTGATGCCCGTAATTAACACTGGAACCGCCGAATCAGTCAACATGGTTGCTGCGGAATTTTCTTCTCCCTTTTCTCTCACTCGCATTTCTCGATGTCCGTACGTTATTTCCTGGTAGCGCGAATAATAGTGGGGAAGATTGTCCGAGATTTTTCGCTATATCTATTTTCATTTTTGTTCCATATTCCTTCTTCGAGCGTGCTCACAGCTGAGCTATCTAATTGCAAACCTCTGAATACAATGATATTTACGCATCGTACCATAGTGTATTACGTCACAGTTATCAATCGAGCTAAAGTAATATTCTAAAGAAATATGTCGCACTCGATGCAGCAAATATCTTCTTGGCAAGCGTTTACTATTTTTCAGCATATTTCCTTCAAAGGACTCTTGTTTATCTCCCATATCGCCACATAGGCTACGAGTACCAATTCTCGTTGAAACACTCGCCGTAATTCACGTCGCACTTGTTAACGTCACTTTTACGATTCATTAAAGCCCTTACACTCGCTCGCAAACGAATGTAGCCATAACTAAACGATAGATCGTCGCGGGACGTACGGTTAAGTACCACAAAGTGACTTCGTAACTCACGATCGGCCGTCAAAACTACCAACACGGAATAGCCCATGAGCCGGGGATAACTAACGCGAACCAAAACACCGAGTGGCAAAGCTTCGAACTGCTACGGTAATCGAGGCCGCTTGTTGGAGGAGGACAGGGCTACGTTCCGCTATTTGCACGCGCGCACGATACGAGCTGCATTCTGAATGTGGAATCAGGGTGCGTCAGGCCTGCCATCGATAAAACAATAAGAGGGAACGGCCGAGAGGCTGCGACGGATTTGGTATTAACTATAAACAAACCGTAGTGTGTACGCGAATTCGAGCGTGCGTGTTAAGGGGAGAGAGGAGGCTCCAGAGCGGTTCTGCTTTTGATAGGCTGCCTGCGCCTGACGTTTCGATAAACAGCCACCGTTTATACACTCTCGCCTTGTACGTTCGTTCGTTCGTTCGTTCGTTCGTTCGTTCGTTCGTTTTGGCATGCCCGGATCACGTGAAACGTCGCGTGTAACTTGTCACGGATTTCGCGCAATTCCGCTTGTTTTTCCTAGGGTGCTGAAAACTCGAGCCCTCTGGCCCCTAGCGCGGAGGGCGGGGGAGTTCTGGCAATAATTTGAGCCGGCTTCCGTTGTTGAAGGAAAGGGTGGGCTCGAGTGTCGGATCTTGTAAAAACAGGACGACACCGGGGAAGGGAGAGTTTTCGATTAGCCTTCCTGGCCTTCGAGTTTTATCTAACTTCGATTGGTAAGACGAATGTCTGCTATTTGTGTATAATGTGGTGCAATGTCGAATGCTTGAAATTTACTGTGATCATGTATTAGGGGTATCGGAAAAGAATGACGTTTTTTTTTAAGTCAAAGATATGAACAGTTATAAGAATTTAATTTAGAAATATTAATCTAAGTATAAGTTCTGCGATTTGGATTCTATATATGGTTTCCAGTGATCGTTCTCCTGCGGTCTGGCAAAGTTTTAATACCTCGTTCATAAAATTCACTGTTTTAAGATATTGAATGAGTCCTCTGTTCACGTCGTCATGTTCAGGGCTATGTTTCGAAGCAAAATTTCCCGATAGAAATTTCTTGAACCTTCTTCGACACTTGCGAATATCCAAATAAGCACCGAGTACAGCGCGAATGTTTTTAGCGACATTTGTTACAGCCTCTTTATTCAAAAAATGATAAAGCATCAAATTTCGAATAAATTCTTTACTTGGTGAAAATTGCATCCAGTGCAAATCGAGGCGCAATATTTCAATTTTACAAAGTACAGTACACTTCTGACAAATAAAGTCACTGAAATAATACGAAACACGTCTTGAAAGAGCAGTGGTCAAGACGCAACTAATGCTCGAAACTGGTGAACGAAAAATCGACGTTCTTTTCTGGTACCCCTAATATATGAAGATCACGGCATATTTCCAAAACTAATTATCGTAAAGTAATTATTACATTTATATCTTAAAAATTATTGTCCTTACTTATTGAGTAAAAATTGAGAAAACGATGGTAGTCTTGCAGATTCTCCATGACTGCTGATATTGCATAGAAAAATGAACGTTCATCAACTCAAGCGGAAAGCTCGAAATGTTTCACGAAGAATATCTGTCCTTTGCAAAAAGCGATGACGATACAACGAAGCGGTCGGTTTGCAAAAAAAATAGCGAAAACTGTTCTCCGCGCTCTTTCCACGAGCGTAGAGTTTTTCGTTCCTCCGGGATAGACGAGCCCATAAAATGATTGTCGGTCCGTTGCGGTCTCGCCGCGTCCTGGTTTTGTGTAGCCATTGTATTACCCAACAAGTTAATTGTCGTGCCAGTTCAAATATTCATTATGAACTGGTTATTGCGTCGCTTCTGCGTCGGCTTCATTTCGCGCAAACATTTTCCAATCTGTCGAAGCAACGACCACCAATTCTTTTCGCCGGCCGGGAAAGCCAGCGACGTTATTTGCATCGAAATATTGTTAAACGTCCGCGGCAATATTGATTAAACAACGATTTAATCATGAAACTGATTTCACGGGGCTCTCGATTAGTGGCTCGTAAAAACCTAATTGTATGGTGAGAATGTATAACGATCCTCGATTGTAAGAAGCGACTCGACACTAAGCCTACCGAAGCGATCAATATCATAATTGGTGAGTCGTTTTTCAGTAAAATTTCTGTTTTCGTAAAAGGGCATTTTTTCAGATTTTCCATGATTTGATCGTATATTATGAATCCTTCCGTCGATCTATCGATATCTCTTCTTAAGCCTTTCCAGCCCAATAATGCCATTTGGCATCATCCATATAGTCTGCTTCTACAAATCAAGTACCTCTAAATTTCTTTTTTTCAAAATTTAATTTTACTACTAAAGAATAATAATTTGGCCTGGAAAGGTTTAATAGCCTTTTTCTTTAAGGATATACGTGGTATACATAAATATGCCCAGAAAGTATCTGTAGGTTTAGTGTTAATACTTAATTTATATTGTAACCTATCATACAAACAACATATACGCATTCACCGCCTTTTGCAAACAAACATTTCACGAGCAAGCGATCCATCAAAACTCTTCTTCGACCGTATCAAAAACTTCAAAACGATCTTTTATATCCACAATTCGTAAACCAGTAATGAACAAGTAGCCGCGCTTTCCTAAGCTCGTAGGCGTCAACGCAAATATTCCCCTCCGGAATATAATACGTTTAGTCACGTAGCGTGCACATCTCCTCGCAATCGAGGCGTACGGCCAAATGCGTCCTCGATTTTCGGAGGTTATCAAATCGAAAAATTAAACGGCGCCATGCTAAATCCGTTAATGTAATATCAATACGTTACGATGCGCCGAAATGGCGTCGCGCGCCGTTCGCAATTAAAGGTCCATGTCAATTTGTCGAAAAACTCGCGGGCGCTCGTTTCCAATACGCGTGCACGAAACTACGGGAAGAGTTATCTATCTTTTTTTTATTATTTTTTTTTTTTTGGGAGGGTTTTTTTCCACCAGAGGCCATGCAACCCGCCTAACACGGGCGTATATTAATTATCGGACGCGCCAATCGGAACTTCCGGAGAACGGAAGCCGCGTGCCGTTTCCATTGGCGGCGATGCGCGGATGGAAACCGGCGCGTTCATTGGCGGAGGACATTGATGAAAATTAGCGGGGCGCGTCGACGACTGTGCGGGCATAATGATTATCCGATCGTCGTATTGGCGATCGGTTATTTCCGGATTTTCTCTCTTTTTTCCTTTTTAACGACGTCGATCGCAGTGCGATGCTCTTCGTGGAAATCGGACGAATCGACCGGCAGATTAGCCCTGAGCGTGGACGAAACGAGATTGAAAATATCGGGACGCCCGCTAAAAGCAGGGCGTGCTTTTAAGCGCTCATATGGCTTTGAATAAATCGCGCCCGGAGATTGCGTCAATTTTTCGCGATTAAATGTGTTTCGATTAACCCCTCCAGCGATTAGAGCGAAATTAAACGGTCGTTCGAGCATTTTGCTGCAAATGTTCATAAGTGTGGAATGATAGATCCTTGTGCGATTTTTGTTAATTTTTTTACGGGTATTTATTGTTAATAGTTGTGAGCAATCAGTTAAAAAATTGTATTTTGCGAATTGCAATAGTGAACGAAAATTTTCCTGGTCGTGTTTAACTATCTGGAACTCGATAAATATCGATAAAAGCTGCATTAAACAATTTTTTCTTTGATCGTTATTTTTTCAATCAATAAAGTGTTTATATAGATAGGATGCCAAGTAAGGTATAAGTAGATATAAATAAATTAAAAATAATTCGTTACTTTTATCGAAGTACATTTTTTCCATGACTAGGTATGTTCTAAATGTATTACTTTAAATACATATCGATGCAACGTTATAGGAGCAAGGGTACTCCTGGTGATCCGCGTTATTTGTACAATTGTCGAAAAAAACTGTCGATGTTGCATTTGATGGCCCGCAAATGTACATTCGTGAAAGCGTATAAAGCCTGACCCACTGTCCTCCATCGACCACTTTGCGTTTGTCAAATTGTATCTGCCATTTGGCATTAATTAATAATGAAGCGGCACTTTGTCAACTGCATGCCACAACCGGTAGTCCTCGTGAAATGACCAAAGGTCAAAAACCCCGCGTCCGCTCAAAACCGATAATTTTCGTTCTATTAAAGTGAACTGACAGAAGAGCGAGGGATTTAAGACCGACTAAAAACGGATTCTCTTATTTAATTTGGAAAATTGATTTTCTACACATCGTACATCATTATAAGCCCAACAACGTCCAATAACCCCTCATACAAATGCATTCCACATTGCACGCAACAATTACGAGGAATTAAAACTGCAAATGCGCGAACCGACGAAATTTATTTTTAAAAAATCATACATAATAAAACATGGAGAACAGAGGAAAAATTTCTGGACGTCAATTAAGAAGCTTCACAACAAGCTTTTCCTCGAAAAAATACTCACGCGCCGTTTCAATTAGACACTCGCGATGCACAGTCAAAACGCTCGCGAGCTTTGGCTACGTTTTTTTCCCGGCAAAGCTGTCAGCAAAATTCCACACGCGGAGCTTTGCGTCTGTCCTAAAGGAAGGTCGAGGAACAAGAGGATGATGCTGCGCTAATTAATAAGTAATTCGAGGACTCGGCGGCAGCATTCGCAGTTCGCACGGAGTAACGAGGATCTCGTTTAACTTCCTGATCCTGCACGCGCAGGCTAGGCGTACCTAACTCCACTTGTACGACGAGTCAGGATTGTCACGGCAAAAGCCATCGAGAGGTACAGCGTGTATTAGCATAAGACGCCTGGGAGGCGAGCAAATCGAGCGATCCTGATTCTCCCTTGACTTGCACCTGCGAGCAGCCCGGATCCGGTTGGCACTTCTATCGATTATGCAAATCCCAGCGGAGCGGTGTCTTAATGAGTCAACAGCAATTCGAGATTTGCCTCGTCTGGGAATCATTATATCGTTCGATTCCGGCTACTTTCCTATTCCTCTCGTGACGATCGCGACCTTCGGTTATCGTTTCGATCCTGCAGCTAGCGTGTCACTGGCTGTCGCACGGTACCAGCTCTCAGATCTGTGGAAGATCTAAAGGACGACAATTTGAATAATAATATGGCGGGCGACTATGATTAATTAGAGAGGTGACCAATCGTAGCCACTTTTCGTGAAATGTAGGATGGAAAAGGTTTTAAGAATTGTTCGATCGCTTGCTCATCGCGTTTATCGCGAGCATTGGGAGTATGCAGCTTAAGCAATTCCCTTTGCGTCGTCCTCTCGAAGGTATTTATAAACGTTTTTGTCATTACATTTTGTATTATTCATTTTTTTTTTACTATTCATTACTTGTTACATTTGTTACACTTATTCGTTGCTCTATCTGAGAATGCAAACGTATTTTCTTACACGTTCAGTTACTTTATTATAATCTATATGTGTCTCGCTTTGGTATTCGATATCGAATAATACTCTTGCACCATTTACTCGTTATATTCAATAAGACTTGAAGAAAAACCTCGATAGCACGCAGGCTCAGAAAATGTTTCGAGGACATTACTCGCAACGCGTGAAACCAATGTTAACCTCGTGAAAAAGCCAGCTTGATCGAAATCCGCGCGATTAATATCAATCGTGAGTTTGCAAAACTGCGACGGGGAGGAATGAAGTTCGAGCTGGCGTGTAAATCGGAAAGTATTCGGGGTGTAGAGTTCCAATCTTTTCCTCGTTTCGAAATGGAATGGTTACGGATTACTTATCGTTGGAAGGGTAGGGGGGAGGGCAGTGGCAGGGTAGCACGGGACGTTGGAAAATCTTTTCTAGGAAACTGACGTTACCGATGGCAATCGATTCCGCCGCGAAACACTTCGTTTCCTGATCAATCCCAGCAGGGAACCAAACCGCCGCTATAGATCTAGGGAATTCTATCAACGAGATGGAATTAAGTCGGCCGCATGTTAGTACGAGGGTTTCCTCGGGTAGAGGCGCAATATTTATCTGCGGTGATCTGTGATCTGCGCTGCTGACCAATCGGGAACACAGCCGACGGTGCGCCATACGGCTTTACTTTTATCTCGATACTCGATTTCCTCCTGGCGGCTCGACGCTCGAGTGACTGCTGCTGATGATTTTTGAAAATTCATGGAAATCTGGCGATATGACATCGCTCTTTAGGAATAGTCTATTTAGGATCGCTTTATTGTATATGAAAAGAACGGAAGAAAAGGATAAAAGCTCCTGTTCGTTACGATACACGCGATGTTTCGATCGCTTCGAGGCGTCCTTTCGAAGCTAGCGGTACATATAGAGAAGTTCGTTAATGGAATAATTATAAGAAAATTGAAATAAACAGGTATGAAATAAGGCAGTGAAGGATATCATGCTTACTACAATCTGTTAATTAAAGTGTTTTCAGTATGTGACCTGACGGTCTCGTGCAGATCGTCGATAACAAGTATGTATTATATATCCCTGTTCGAGCACAGCTATTAACACAGCTGTGCATACGAGTTAATACGAACATCACAAATATAGGAGATTTCCTCGTCCTTTCTCATTTATGTTCAAGTCTAAAGCTTTCGTTCTATCACATTCGACGATATATTTCATTAATATTTCGCTCTAACAATTTTCCCCCTTGTTCTTCATGCATAAAGGTAAAGTAAAGTACATAGATATATACATAAAAAGGACATACTGTATTACAAGCTATTAAACCACGAGGATAACGATTCAACATTCAAATCTACATGCGTTACAGAGTGATCGACACGCGTAAACCTGCGAAATTGTCAAAACCACCCTTTTCTCGCGTGCCACCGCTCCGTATTCAATCTAATCTTCATGGAGGATTCGAGGAAAGTGACCGCGACGGGAAGAAGCGTTCTAACTCGCAAGATACGTCCCTGTGCCCAAGACGATCAGGGGAAGGCAATCTAATCTAGCCGCAGGCACCGGAAGGAGATATCGGCCTCCCCTAACTTCCATCCTCCCATTCGGATCGATCACTCACTCGATCATCCCTCCTCGTTTTATCATCCGCCATCCTCGATGGCCTTCGGTCCATCCTCCGCCAGGATCGACCGGTTATCCTGTTTTGGGACGTGGTACCCTCTTCTCCGTCCGCGCCGGACGTCCACCCTCGTTTTCTTCGTGCGCCCGACGTAACCCTCGTAAAAAGTCGTGTCCTTGATTAACACGGGTTCGCCTTTTGTTCTCGAGGCTTGAGGGAGGGAGAGAGAGAGGGAGAGAGAGGGAGAGATGAATGATACGTGGTGGGATTTCTTCCTTTTTTCGGGGACTGGCTGGTGGTGTACGTGGCGGAGGTTGAAGGTGGATATTATCGAATGGGACGCGACTTTAAGCGTGATTACGCTGAGTAGAGAGAACGCTGGCGAGCAAGTCTATCATTGGAAGTGGCCGCGGATGCGCTGATTCGCCGCACCTTGGAAAGAATGGCGTGGAACCCAGCGATTTACTTGGATCGCGTATGCAGCCTCCGGAATTGTTTTAGATTGAAATTCGAAATGTTTTAGGAAAGTGTGTTACGATAACATGGATATGTTTTTTATTGGGCGACGAATGATTTCTTTTAGGACGTGCGGTTGGAACGCGGAGGAGACTTTTTGGTCGGCTTTTTTATTGCGCGCGATGTGACATAGGTTCGATGCCTACGAGGGTAACTTATCATTCGAGATAGAACCGGAAACGTAGGGACAGAGGAACACATTTGCCACACTCTGCGATAGATATGAGATATCGAATGATTTATTTCAGACGTGTATGGGAATTGCTGAGAGGAATAATTTGAATGTAATTTGCATATAGATGCTGATTAGAATTTTCATGGAACGGGTCGTTGGTGCTGGCATCCTTCTGGTGGATGATGTAGAATTTCACGGGAAGAAAAATTAGATAGGTTCAAAGTGGATCGTCGGAAAGTCGAGCTCCGCGTTCCTTTTTACCCAAACTTTTTGCCATCTTTTTCTTGACGATCGAAATTCGACGACCGACTCCCTGGAGGATATTTCGCAAATTGGTCTCCAACCCGAGGATCATTTCAATCCCTTCTACACGACGAAAATTGCTCCTCGCTGTGCACGTGAGAAAAAAATTCCACGATGATTGATCGTTGCCAGTTATCTACCACGGCGCGATAAATACAAGACCCGTTATAACGGATATCCGGAACAACGAGCCGAAAATTAGCACGCACGGAAGCAGATTAAAATCACGATCGAGCCAGTAATTGAATCTTTATATTCAGTAAATGGCCGTAAAAGTTACTATGCTATAATAACCTTAATCCCATTATTAACCGAAAAACTCAATCAGAACAACATAAAAAATTACACTAACCTTTTATATCGATATTCCTAAAAAAAAACTATGATTATTTAAATTATTAAGAGACTATATTTAAATATCTTTTGAGAAGGAACAAAAACCCTTCTATCTCAATCCTCGATTAAATATATCTTCCATCGCATTATAATCGAGAAGACCGAACCCCATTACGATCCAAACCATCCCCTAAAATATAATACACACTCACCTTCGTCGCATAGAAAAATAATCATCACCCCCCCCCCTCCCTTTAAACAGTCCACCTATCGAAACCGCCACAGATTCCAAGACAATCGACCCCACAAAGACACCCTCGATCATTCTTCCACACAACGTGCACTTAGTATTAAGGGTATCGAATAATAATCCTCCACTCTGTTTATATAAACGACCCAGAAGAAACCATTATCCCCGAGCCGTTCGGGATTCAATTCGCTCGCGGAAGGACGTAACGAGCGAGCTCGGCAGTATTATTTCATCCTGGAACGAGATGCCCGAAATAAAAGCCGGGCTATGCGAGCGTAGAGACGACGATAACGGCCGCCCGATCGGCCGGTAGCAGCGCCGTGGCGAATTTAAATGCGCGTTATTCCGAAAGTTCGAGGAGGGCCGCGTTTTTAAACGGGCCCCGTGTCCACGCTGAATTACAGCTGGTATTATGCAAATTGGTGAATTTACGCCGCCCGGAGAGGAGGATGGGAGAAGAATGGCCGTGGAAAGAATAGGAGGGGCCTGGAAGATGGGCCGGCGATAATTCAGCGATTTTAATTTCGGCGGACGATCGCGAGCCCATTAATAAGTCCATAAATCGCGGTTTAAATCCGAATTCTCACTTGATTACACCGTCGAACTAGCGGAGCGCCGGGGTTAGTATATCTTCGATAATCTCCTGGATGTTCTCGATTTACTCGGCACGAGTGCTCCCGTGGGCCACTCCATTCCCGGGCCCTCGTCCCGGTGAAACCTCTTCTAATAGCGTGAGGCCACCTTGTGATTCATACCTCATTACTTTCGCGATCGGAAATTGTCCGAGGGGCATTAGGCTGTGTGTGTGTGTGTGCATGCTGTGTGTGTGTGAGTTGCTGGAGGAATTGCTGAGAAAGAAAAGGACGGAGCAGCTGGTGCCGAGCGGCGATGGCTGCTAGATACCCTCGCTGCTGGAAATATTACGTTGGCCCAGAAAGCGCCTTTTGTTATCATCGCGCGGGGCTGATCCTTCTGACAATGTTGATGCAAACATTGAAACTTTGAGCCTTAAAAACCTTGAACACCTATATGTATATTTATGTAAATATATAAAGGTAATCTGTCAAATGGTGTAGTCTTTATCTTCTAATTTATCCTCTAGCTCCATATGTAATTCATAAATTAATGTGGAACAAGAAATAGCGTGCATCTATTATTTCCTTATGAAAGGAAAGGAACTTCTGGGACGACCTGGGACCAATATGTGGTTGAGATTGTTTCCTCGATAATTGTTTCCTCTTTCCTGATAGTTCGACCCGGTTTTATGCTCCTAATAGATACGTTTATTCGAATTGACAATGGTGTCCTTGTTAAGTGTTACTTTATCTTTCATCGCTGCGTACTCGATATCATCTCGTACAGCATTATTATACAATGTACAGAATTACACAATGTTCATCCTGTGTATTGAACGACGCTTTGTTAAACTCGAGGGAAGCAGCTTGTCTATTTTAGTATTTTCGAATTTTATACTTACGTTATTGACTAATATCTTCGTATATAATATCGTTCTTATTACTTCTGTATTCCACGCAAACTTCGTATTAATTGAATGCAAAGAGCCTCGTACTTCTATTCGATTCATTCTATAATCACCTATTGAACAATCGATCGCCATCAGAGGAGCAAGCAAGAAACACCCGCGATTTCGCGAACGAAACCGATGAAAGCATTAAACGCGCCTTTCCGTTTCGTCATTCATCACTCCGCTTCTTTCCCCGCTAGTTTCCCCCTGGACAAGGGGTGCTTTATGGTCACCAAGGTAGAGGGGGGGGGGGGCACGGCCCATAAATCAAGCTTCCTTGACGAAATTCCAGTAGTAGGAAAAAAGAAAAGCATCCGTCGAGTGCACGGAGCTTCGGGGATTTTTACATTGTCGCGAAGTGACAAATAATCCGTGCCGACCGTCGTCCATCCCCGAAATCAAGGGCGTGTTGCGAAGAGGGGCGAGGGATAAGGAGGAAGGGGGAAGGTAAATCGAGAACGTCTCGCGTTGGGACGAAGAAATGGGAGGGTGAATCGAGAGGGAAGAGATATTTTTTTGCTCCTAGGTTGGAATCGTCCGGAGAAAGAGAGACGGAGATGGAGAGAAAGAAAGAGAGAGAGAGTTTTGCCGCCCAGAGCGACTACTCCATCATCGTACTTTGGCAATGAGATCATAAATCTGAGAGCGGCGCTCAACCCTATCCGATGTGAGAATGTGTCTTTCGACCTCTGCGCAGTTACTTCATCGAAGGATGAAGCTATCACTGCCAATGCCTTTCGTCCCCCTTTTGCTCTCGCGCATGCGTACTATGCGGATTAGCGTCGATCACCTGGAATTTCAATGACGACCGCGAGATTAGAACTAAACGCTTTTTAGGAGTATTTGGATATAGGTATGACGTATTGAGGAAGTTTTTCAGTCACTGTCGGTACTTTAGACGAAAATTTCCCTTAAGAATAAGAAGAACGGTTGCAAATTGAGGAGAATGGCAAAGTGAATAGAATGGAATCATGGAATTACAGGCAAAATAATTGGAACCTGGTAGTTGCTTATCTGAATGTACTGCAGGATATTACATAAGTCAGAAAAAGATTTTCGAACATAGTAATTTTTTAAATATCTGATTTTGGATTTATTTGCTTCTCAAATAATATTATATAATGAAAAAAATACTCAAATAATATTGTATATGAAAAAGGACAGAGTGTTACATAAGTATCGCTACTTTTAGCCTCAATAATTAGGAGAACTTCCAATTCGTTTCCAACTTTCGCTCCAACTGGTGTATACACGTTTAAAAAAAGAGGAGCAAATAGGCCAAATAAATGGAACCATTTACTTGCTTGTACATCGTAATGGATAAATTTGAGCAGTGCGAATAAGCAATTGCGGGCGAGTAATTTTGACTGCTTCAGTAGTTCTGCTAAATTGCATTCGGTTAGTAATGTATGTTAATGAAGAGAAGGCTGACGATGCGCTGTCGCATAATTACAAAGCGCGCCTCGTTCGCCACGCCACGGTTCTCCTTTGTCGAACAATTTTTGCTTTACTCACACTCGTTATCATCCATTTTGGTACTTCTCGGTAGAGGTAGACGATAAAGGGGTAGACATTCTTCCTGTTTTCCCCGGTTGCGCGAATCGAGTGGCAACTTGCCACTAAAAGCTCTTCCATCATCGTCTCTTGGCAAAGGACTCATAAATCTAAGAGTGTGTCTACCCTTTTCCAGGGAAAATTCACTCCGCGTGATCTCTGTGTTTTATCAAAGATCGATGTGACCGTAATCATGCCACGTATTCTGGTAAAAGAGCTACAGAACCCTCATTGTCTGCAAAAAAATTAATCCATAATGTTTTTTACGTATTACCTTTATCGCAGAAAATATTGTAGTTACCTGCAAATATATAGATAATACTTTTTTGCGTATAAATTTTTTAGGGAAGCTTGTATTTTTTTTATATTTATATGTAAAGTGTGCTAATTAGTTGTATTAAGTACTCAATCTTCCGTTAATTTACACTTAAAAATTATATAAAATTTGATTAAAGTACAAACTTTCCATTATTTAAATATATCGATTGGACTTTGGAAAACTACGAATCGACATTAAGTACTTTGTACGCGGATGCAATTTTACCAAATATCTAATATATACATGTATACCTAGTGGCCAATGTAAATCCATTAGGAGCAGTCGGGATGATCCCTCGTGGAAGTATCCATAAATACGAAGGTTAATGAAAATTCTTCGGTCGAAACGATGGACCCCGTCATCTTTTGCGCCAGATGAGGGAAGGCTTAAGCAAGTCTTAAAAGACCTTAACGAGGGACCTCCTCGTAATACCGCGGCAAGTTCCGGGCGGAGGCTTTTGAGACAACTCAAAGAAAAGCGTTGCGCGACTTACTTCGTTCGGCGCGGTTCATGAAAATTCTAATTAAAGCGGAAGGAACTGAACCGTGTCAAGGGTCAATGTTAGCCGACACGTTACGTTGATATTACTTTCGAGAAAGCCGCCCCGACGATCGAGGTGGGAGACGTACGCTCGGTGGGTGTTTAAAAAGTTGATGGAAAATAATCGAGAGGATCGTAAATCCCGGGACTGCCGGTGGCTCTTGTTAGGCAATTAAAGTGAGAAGTTTCCCGGCGCAACGATGCCGGTCCTCCGAGGCGAGCCGCGCTCGCGCAAGGCCAATTTTGTTTATCATCGGAGTTTGAACGATAAAGGCGATCGTTATTGCACCCCGATCAACCGCCTCTGGAAGATATTCTCAAGTGCAGTTTCAACTTCATCCTCCAAGTGCCTTCGTCATTCCGACCATTCCTCAATGCACGCAAACCGCTCTTTTCGCTTTTTCCACAGCAGTTACACCGCGTTGCAGTCTGTTAGGCGAATAGAAATTTCACGAAGTGCGTTGGCGTCGCTATCGCGATCGCGATCCTCGAGCTGCGAGTATGAGAAGGAATTTCGGCGTGAAATCAACATCAGTACCAAATCGTGCGGCGAAGTACAAATAGCCCAAGAATCCTCTATCGCGTCGAATTCAAGCGAGCAGAAAAAGCCGCGAATTCGAGCGGGCGAAAAACGAAACCAAAGCCGCGGCAAATTTTTGGCCGGTGCGTATCGATCCTGGGGTCGGATTTTGTCAAAACGAAAAAAAAAGAGACAGAGAGAGAGAGAGAGAGAGAGAGAGAAGAAAAAAGGAGAACAAGGGTGGGAACAACGGGGAGAGGCTGTCCAGACGAGGAAAAAAAAATCACCGCGCACGAACGTGCACCGCCCACGGAATGTTTTCCTCCAATTTCACTGCAACAAACAGTCCATTATAGATTTGCCCGTGGTGCCCTCGTTAATTTATAATGGCGAGCTTTGTGCGACGAGAAATGAGAATGCCGCTTGGGGAGGCGGTCGGTGGCGGGAAAATAGGAGTGACCAGAAAGAAGCCGGGCGCCATCAAATATCAGGAGACCATTACCGCCTGCCTCCGTGCTTCCGTTTCGTTTTCTCCATTATCGTTGTTGTTATTCCTGTTGTTATTGCCGTGTTCTTTCCTCTTGGAGCGTGCCTGGAAAATTGCGGGGGGGGGGGCAGAGGAGACGCCCTACGGCATTTTCGACTCCCGCGACAGCCCCCGGCGTTTATTCCCGTTGACTCCGGCGGTATTTCAATTATCGTTTCAATAACGAGCCGGGCCTGCCCGGTTGACGTGCTAATTTACCGTTGAAGGGCTAACCAATTTTTCACTCTCTTTCCTCCGCGCTGACGTACCGCACGGACCTTTTCTCGTCCATTGTTTCGCTAACGACCAATGAGCGATTTGCAAGGAGCTGAAAGAGCCAATCGCGTCTTCTCATCCAGGTGGGTATTGTTGTCAGTGTAGTTGGAAGTATTGCTTTTCTATTGTGTTCGTGGAATACGAAAATGTATTACGCACTTGTACACCGAACTCTAGTCGTCAAACGTGATGCAAACTTTCGAAAGTACGACCTTTGAATAATGTGCCTTGAGTAAAGGGTACATTGTGTATCGGTAATGTTTTTATGGCAATGCGTAAAACGTCGTCTGTTGATTTATTTTGAAACCTGCAAGCTTTTGGGACGCATTTATGTATACCGCGTGAATCCTTAAAGAAAGGGACTATTAGGAAGAGATTGATGGAAATAGATTTACACTCTAGTAGAATCGTGGTATATCTTTAAAAAATACCTTCTTAGTAAGTGCAACAATTTTTCTAAGAAACGACTGGACGGTCATTTTGACCGCTTAGTTAACATGGTTATGATTGAGAAAGAAATGGATACCGAATTCTGGGGGGATTAACAGATATTTGTTGATTATCAAGTAACGTTGGTTGATATTCGGGTAAATTAGATCTCGTATTAATCGACGTATGCTTTAGTCTAGCTTCCGCAATCAGAGGCGGAAGGGAAAGTGCTTTCGGAAGAGGAGCGAGAAGGGAAACGGCAAGCACTCCATCGCCGGTTTGGAACTTCCTATCTCTATAATGAGCGCGGATTTCCTGGCGGTGGCAAGGAAGGGTCCGTTTGCAGGATCAGCTTATTTCTTCGGCTTCGTATTATGAATATTCCTAGCTTTGGCCCTGCTTCTGCCTTCTCCATGTGAGTTCACTCTCCCTGCTTTGGATGCCCAAGGTTTAAAGCATATTAGACCAGCTCTCGACTCGCGTCCATTCCAAATCAAGAGGCTCTGCCCTCCTGCTTCCTGGCCAGACCATAGCTCACCCTTTAATGCTAAAACTATCGGAGCGGTCGAAATAATTCGACTACTTTTTCTTAGAAAAATTGCTAAAATTCATGACGATTCTCTTTCAAAGATTATTTATGATTCTCTTACGTTGAGTTACTGGCAAGTACTCTCACATTATTTCCTTTTTAAAAAAAAATATATGTATATTAAAAAATATTTGTAAAAAAAAAAAATATATATATATATATATACATGGGTATACTTGGCTCCTTGCAAACGATTACTTCTAACGACTTCTGACATCGAGCGTTTCAAGTAGTTTCGAACAGTTACAGTTAGTATTATATTGGCAATTGCTCGATATGGGCTTTGAAAAAGAGCCTTGTAGACCTTTATATCATATACGAGACCCTCGGATCAAATGTCTCACCACTTACCAATACAACTGCTGAGAAAATGCTCAACTTGCTCCCAAGCATCTCTCTGCATTCTGTACCCACCGCAAGACATTCTTTATTACAACGACCCTCATCCTGGGCCGATCCATATTGCCACGCCGCATAGCTAGAAGTCTTCCGAGCCCCTCCAGCGGCTCTCAGAGTCTTCTTACAAGCTCACAAATGACGATCATTCCCCTTATTGTGGCCGAGAAACTACGCGATGTGGGCCAGTCAATCGCGAAGGAGTTAAGGCACTCGAAATTCGGACATTGGCGGCGGGCCTCCGTGGTTCCAATTAAAAGCAACCCCGGCTCTTCAAACCCGCGGTATTCATCATCGATCCCACCCCTCGAGGAACTTCAAGCCGGAGGTCATAAAACGCTCTTCGAGGGCCGAAACACTCCGCCGTGACCTGCCGTACTCTCGTCGAACTTTTCGAATAATTCTTGACCACCGCAACCCGCATACGAACGCGGGTATTTGCACGTTGGCCAGCGACAAAGGAAGGCCTCGAGGAGGCAGGACGGATCCTTCGAAATCTGGGCGCCAATTAGAAATTAATGTCGCAAAGTATAGAATAATGGATCTTACGGGCACTCTTACAGGTACCGGAACTCTGTCATTGTCGAATTTATGCGTTTTACATAATGTAAGTGTAGGAATGTGAAAATCGTCCGGCGTGAGAATGGATTAATATTTTAGAGAGTATAAATACGTGCGATAGAAGGAAGAGTGTCTGTGCTATAAGACGATGAATGAAGAGCTATTGGGGTGGAGTGCGTGGTTTAGTTTTGGCTGACGCGTGGTTTGAAGAATGAACATGGTCAATGGGTGTGTGAATGTGTACGAATAAGAGAGGGTACATGCTAAAATATTAGGAAAAAAAGGCAGTTGGTTATGGAGAATCGTAGAGAGCGGAACAGAGAGTTATAGAACACAGTACAGAAAGAAGAGTCAGAGCCAGAGTCAGAACCAAGGTAAAGAACTATATCAATAAAGTATCTTTACTTATCAACACAAGCCGCTGGCGAAAAAACTCTCGAACCCAACCACCAGCATCAATCCTCACATGAACACTTCGTGGAGAAGTTCCTTACAGGTCTGCGGGCTTTTTGTAAAGTGAAATACATCCAAGCTTGACTATCAAGACTCGATTGTCCTCTCGAACTTATCAGTTCTCTTTTCAATTTACCTCCACTTATTAAATCCTCGTGTCGCGCGACTTGTCCCGCGGTTTCATAATGAAAGCCGCGATTGAGGGCGCATCAAGAGATGCGATCGATCGTGGCTCAAGGCCATCGGGTCATGGCCTCGAGGACACGAATTTCGGCGGTCCATATTCATAAGGGCAAAGATAAACTGCGGCGCGCATTTAATGCGGCCAGCCACGCAGATTTTTGCGAGCGGGTTAACGACGTCGTAAATAATATTATCGACGGCCGGATAATGCGACTGGCTGGCAATCGGCTGGCCAGCTCCTCTTTTCCTTCTCCACCACGACTCTTCGCCGCTTTGCCCAGCAGCGCGCTGCCTTTTTCCCTCGGCCCGAACCGGGGCCGTTAGTCATTCGCGACTGGCAACAACTCACTTCGGGCTCCCGTCCGCGGTGCGTCAAATAAAATTGCGTTCATTATGTCAATTGGCATGCAGCGTTAACCGATCGAGCCTCTGCGTCCGCCTTATTGTTTCTTGCGACAGCATACCTTGTTTTAATGCTAAGATAGAACGATAGGGGAAAGATTTTGAAAGTCATCATATACGCTCGTTCCTTTCGATTGTAAAGACAGTATCATCAGGCTTTTAGATCGGTATTTTCGAAACTTTCGATATTAGTGTACCCCTTCGAATTTTCATAACAAAGAGTGCTGCTCGATCAAGAGTGCATTAACAACGATCAATATATGTTTGTTTCTGTATTTTTTAGTACATCAATTAAATGATAATAAAGAAAAAACTAAACTCATTCATAATAATATATAAACATTATAAATAAGAGTTGTGTTATAAATAGTGTTGATTGTAATCAATGAAAAGGATGAAGTTGTTTATGTCGAGACGATGGATCATAATAATTTGGTTTCCTGCTCGTTTTTTTATTACTTTTCTATGTTCGTAATGGAAAAAAGGTAGGCTGCTCGTTGCACCAGGTGCAGACAAAGCTCTATGCAGCGCGTGCTCCCGCTAAATCCCTCCCGCCCCCCAGGGGATACGCGTACCACACTTTGAAATACACTGTTTTAAACCATAACTCAATTTTTCATACTTCAAATTTTAGTTCATAGTTTTATAGTTCAAGTTTTACTTATATCCACCACTATTAATATCTATAACAGACCACATCCTATATAATTATTAATATCAATACGCGACATCATTTCTCGAGACTTCTAACGTACAGCTCGACACTGAATCTCTACTACAAGAAAAATCAAGAATATAAATTTTTCAATGCCCTTTATCAACAAACTTTAACCAACTACTCAATAGCTACTTAAGCGATACTCGTTCAATAGCAAGCGTCCTCCCTGTCTCCCACCACTCCCTTCAATCCAGTGCGTAAGTTGGACTTCCAATCGTTATTCCTTACATCCCATAACCTCGAAAACCTTCCTCACCAAAGCTCGCCCTTAACCATCCAGCGTAAGAGTCACCGCTGTAGATAACGCGGGGAATGAAAGTAAGGCAAAAGTACGGGAATTGGCGAGTGTCAGGAGCAGCAGGACGTGGGAGCCATGAGAGACGGGGGTCCTTTAAAGCGAGAGAGAGCGAAGCACACCCTGGGCTGCGTCCTGGAATTGCATGGGAGACGGGATCGCAGCTGCAGCTGCGGGATCCTCCCAGGATCCACGTTGTTTTCCAGAAACAAAGTGGGAGCTGGGACGCCCACGCCTCAAGGCCCAGACAGATTACGTCGCCGACTGACTGGAGCTGGATGATCCGTCAAAGAAACGCTTCACCCGCTCCATAAAGGAGCTCTCTCCCCCACCATGCCGTCTCCTGCGATCGCTTTGGAATACTACCCAAGTCTGTCAACTGCGAGGCGCCCTTATCGACGATCATCGATCCAGCGACGTGATCCAAGATTCTCGACTCCGTCGACTCGTGAAAGCCGCGCGATCGCTGGGGTCGATGACCCGGATTTCTTGGTGTCTACACCGTCCTCCTGGATCTCGACGTTTGAGGAACATCCAGGCGGGGGGAGGGCGGTTTAGGGTTGTGAGTGGAATATCGAGTTTGTACTGGTGGAAGAGAGGGAAAGGGATTTTATTTAAAGCGGGGAGGATGAGAGTTTGGGGTATAAACTGTTGAATGATGATTTCTAATGATGTATAATATAGAGAGGAGAGGGTAGGATTCTCTTGGATGGACTTCTCGAGTGTTATCGTGGACTTATTATCAGAATGAAAACAGTTTTTAACGCTAGAACTCCTTGGATGTATTTAGAACGCCATATACATCTTTAAAAAGAAGGGGAGAGTAAAAGGAAATTTCAGTAAATCAATACCATTATCTTAATACTCCATGAAAACATGGAAAATCTCAAAGAATACATCGTTCTAAAGCACCACGACTTTTTAAAGAAACGGCTGACCAGTCATCATGATTAGTTTGGTAGTTCTATTCTTAAGAAGTATAGATAGGGATATTCGAAGTAACCGAGATATTTAAACATCACCTAGAAAATTCTCCCTTCAAATTGAGCAAGGGTTTTTTTATTACCCAGCTGCACAACTTTACGCTACTCAAGGATGACTCAAATAACACGAAGCAAGTACAGGACTGCTGTCGACTTCGCATAAACTTTACGTATAAAGCAATCGTTCCAGAAATTCAGCCACGGGGATATTTAATCAACTGGCCTTAAATTCGACGAGGAAGAATCCGCCATGGAAGTGCCAGCGAGTTTATTGCCGCCCGACTGTACTTTATATCGCGAGCCAGGGAGACGGGCTTAGGCCGGCAGTCGTAAACTCGAAATTAAGAACGAAAGCGAGGAAGGAAGCTGCGCCTCCGTCCGGCCAATTTGTCACGGCCAGTGGTAGCAATCCGCCATCCCCTAAGACCGTAATTTCAAGGTCCTCGCGCGACACGCGTCCAATCTTCCGATATTTCCGCAGAATCCGGCGGCAGCCTCGCTGAGACAAAGGCCCGCGGACAGGATGCATCCCGGGGCCTCTATATAATCGCGCGCTGGCCCGTAGGGGGAGGGCGGACGCCGGAAGAAAGGGTGGAAAAAGGAGGACGTCAAGAGGGCGAAACGGCCGAGCGTTATTAAAGGAATCCACCCGTCTGAGTATTTCCGCGACACAATTAAGCGCCCTGGGCACGATGACCGTGAGCTGCCCCCCCGCCACCCCCTTAATCGGCCAGGAAACCCGCCCCCGGCGCCGTTTTCGATCCTCTTTGACGTGCCCCGAAGCCACCCGTTAGGACCCAATGGCGTCTCGCCCCCTTTGCTATTCCCACACTCGATGGCCCACACCCCTGTCTGCAGGACGGACCTTTTGCCCGGGATATTATGGAATAACTGAAAAATCCTCGTCCCGGCTACTTGTTCTCTATCGTCTCGCTCCAGGATTGCCTCCTCCGCTCGACCCAAATTTCGCTGTTTTATTTGCGCTGCTGTTGAAGCTTTTCGTGCGCTTCTATTGGGCCTAGAATTATATGCGAGGCGTAATTGAAAGATCGTTCTATTTGGGTGAAGAGCTTTTTTAAGTAAATGTTTCTTTATAAAGGAGGCTTTGAACGCCCCGGTTTTTTTTATCAGGCTGAGGTTTTTGAAAGGTGGTTTTTGAATGGATGTTTATTTAAATTTGTTAGCGGTAATAAAGGATAATTGTGTTATTAGAAAGTATGGGAAAATCTACTATTGCGATTGTTGGGAGATGTGTTCACTCGATTGTGAGTCTGGGCTATGGATTTGGCGATATGGTTGGGAACTTTTGAATGTAAAGTGAGTAAAATACGTAGAATTAATTATGGTTATGATTAATATAAAGTAATCAAAAATGCAGAAGAATAATTAATGAGATTGAAGACGCTTGAGATATTTATAAATGCGACTCTATTGAAGGAAGAGGTAAAAATAGACGGAGTAAAGTGTCCACCAAATTTTGGCCGTCACGTATGTACGTAAATCATTTTCTTGATTTCCATGATTGAACGTGATATCAGTTACGGATAAACGATATATTCTACTCTGCTGGTTGTAATTTATGTAAGTAGCGTAACTTGATTAGTAAAGTTATTCTTTATATCTACCGTTTTCTTTGCTAATAGAACTCTGATCACTAGATTTTTCGTTGGTCGTCGAAAATTTTAATTCCGTCATTTATTTTCTATTTGTTTCTTGTTGCTAGATACTTGATTTATCTCACGTTTCAAATTTGGTTCTGCACACAACAATCGTCTCTGCCAGTGACTTTTTTAGCCTGGATTGACATGAATATAAGGAAAATGTTGGTCTTACGTTTTAATAGATCTGTTACATTTATAATAATGCCTTTGGCTTTATTTATTATGGTTACTCCATAAAAGATCTCGAATTCAGAGTGATTTCGGAATTTAACCTCGCATCGCAACTCAACGTTCGAGATCTTCCCCGCCTACGGCTGTAGCGGCGAATTAGCTTTGGGAAACGCGATAGAAGTAATTTGAAACTAAAGGACCGAAGCTATTTTGCCATTTCGAAAGTTTACCAATTTAGCTCGCCAACTTACTAGACGTAGCACTGCTGTAACTTGGAACGTCTCTATTTATAGAATCATGTTACCGCGACTCTTGTTATCAGCCGGCAATTGAGCTGGAATATAGCCGATAGTTTTAATCCACCCTTTCTCTCGAACCTTATACACATTTACGCCCGCCTCCCTTATCGCACAACGAATTTCATTTTAACACCAATCCCCTATTTCCCCGAGCTCGAGGAACAAAGTCACTCGAAGTCGCCCAATCGTACTTCGATTAAATTCTTCGGTTCTTCCATACCGGCCGTCTCTCGTGTTCAAAAGCGCATCCCTCATGCGCGCCATGTCGACGTTCTTTTTCATTCCACGCGTCTAACAACGCTAGAACTTTCTTTTCATACTACGTTCCTCGAATGGCACTGTCACAAGTCCGCCTAGGAATCCAACTTCCACGTGCTCTCGCCGTCGTTTTTCCCTTTCCTCCCCTCGCCAGGAACATCATCCAGCAGTTTTCCCCGCGAGAACTTCCATCAGTCCAGCTGGACACTCGTTTCTCCACGGTAAGAAGTCCCGCCGGCTCTAAACTACCCTTTTCCAGCTCGTATTCCACCACCACCCCCTTCCTCTTTCTCCGAGACTTCATTTCGCCTCTTCATTCCCGTCATCTTCATTACCACCCTCCTTACGATCGATGCCCCCTCCTCCTTCTCCTCCAATCTCGGCATCTCGACATCGAGGAAGGTGGACACCACCCTCTCGCCCCTCCCCGCTCGAGTGTCTTTGTCCGTGATAAAGCCTCGTCCGCAAATAACGCCCATTTCCCGTCGGTCATTCAGAGAAGCACGTCATTGTCGCGTGAACCACATTGTTCGCTAGCTCCGCGGTACTGGCCGCGAATAAACGCAGGAGAAGGAGCTCGGTCTTTCCTCCGTTTGTTTGATAATTATCGTGGGAGAAAGCTGGCTGGGGATGCTGGGGGGAGGGGGCGGGGGGAGTCCCTTGTTGGGTTTCGATCTCTGGATCTCTTCACGGGCCGAGGCTTGGCGGCGGTGATTTTTGCGCGGCGATGAATGCGGTACTTGCGTTGTTTGAAACTTACTTATCATGGGGCCCTGGTATGAGGATATACTAAATAAATGTTTAGTATGTCTAAATGCGATAAGGAATACCGTTTATAACCGGTTAACTGCGGAATTTAATTGTAAAGATTGCTCACGGGATGTGTGTTAGAATCGAGTAATAACGAGTATACGCGTCGAAATGTTTCTATTGTAAATTTTATGTAGAAAGTGAAGCAATATGAGGAAGGATTAGATTTTTATTGCATAGAAAATGAACGATTTATTGTTGAACAAGTTGATAAAAGATCGTGGAAGTAAAGTTCTGGATTGATGGTAATACACGTAGAACGAGGTTAACTGGTTAAACATTGTCGTATTATCGCAAGCATAGATTCTATTTGAGAACAGTGTCTTCTGCCAATTTGAGCGGAATCAAAACTAAATATGCACATTAAAGTGGATTCTTCCCAGTCATCTTTGCGAACCGTGAATAACTTTGGACAACTAACGGCCAAGAAAGATATACGTTGGAGGAAAAAAGGACGCATATATATAAATTTCTAATTTTCACGTTACTATCGTAGTTAATTAAAACGCTATAGTGTTTATAATAAAGCAGAATGTACAACGCGCGCCTGCACGTTAATGTCAGCTATATATCATTAGAATTTTACACGCTCGAAGGAACCACTCGATCCTCCAAAAGGAGAGCGATCGATACAAAGGATGCGAGCTTAACGTGTGGAATGTTATACTCGAGCTATTATACAAATAAATTAACGTTTCAACTCAACTTTACACGTGAAAAACGGCAATGTATTCGATAACTCAATTTGATATATCAAGAAATATTACCAGCGTTATAATTAAACATAGACAGCAACCCAATACTCTGTCCTCATACATCATTAACTCTGTGTTTCACGATTAACAAAATTTGCACCGCTATCAGTCCCAATCAAAATACTAAAATCGGAAGAAACATTCCAGCTAACATAATTTCCCTTTAAAGCACTAAGTGTAATGTACAATATACAATATCACGAACCACCCGTGCGCTTGAATGAAACAATGCGAAAACGAAGATACACGCTTACGAAATCCTGTCGCAACTTTTCAGCCATATGAAAGGTACGTCCGAAGCAAATTAAACCGTCGGAGGGGTTGGAACCGATTTAGCCGTAAGGGAGGATTATCGAAGGCAGCGCCTCGAGTCCTCTGGTCGATTTCTCCCCCAAAACGATTGCAAACGGTAATTTCACACCGCGTGCGCGGCCTTATTGTCTCATCCGCAGTTCCTTTTTCACCTCAGCTCGGCGGCGCCCTTTTCTTCGTGATCCTCGAGTCTGGTGTCTGCTTATCCCCCAAAGCAATCGAATTACTGGCGACGTAAGGACGTCATTCAATTACGACGGGCCGCCCCGGAGGTGGAAAGTAATTTGCAGGCGCGATTCGATTACCCTTATCGCGAGTTGCTATCGGCACGGCCGTTGCGTACTAATTACTTTTCGACAACGCGGGCGCCATCGTACTTCGCGCCTCGTCGAGGCTCCCCTTCTCGCCACCTGCCCGGGAATAGGCCTGCCCTATATTGCTAGGAAATTGCTGCCGTGGATCCGCAAAAAGGGATGCACGAGCCACGAATTTCGTGGGTCGAGTCGTTAGGGGAATTAGAGGTGTAGCTACACGATACCTCTTTGTCTCCATTTATCCGCGGGCATACGCTTGTTCCTGCAGAAATATTGGTGGACCGTTGAAGAGACATGGAGGAAAAATGTGTATAAAAGATACTGTGAAGTATTAATGAAAGTGGAAAACTAATATTTCATAGACCAAGAGCGAATTGATCGAGAGTAAAAAAATATGAGGCAAAGAGGTTTAAGTACAAAAGCAAAGGAAAACTCATAACTGGAACTGTTCTACTTGATGGTCAATACACGCTTTTCTGAATATTGATTTAAAGATTCGGTCAATTTATACTAGCAAGCAAAGCATCTTGCATGATATTCGAGTCTTGATTCTGAGCTCTGTTAAGAATATAATGGCTTTCTACTTACAACAGTATTAGAGATAGTCACTCATACTTTTATATCCTTTACTTTAAGCCGCGCCGCAGCTTCGCCTTTATTTCGATAAGGATCTTGAACGAAGCTGCGAATATCGTCGAGTTCTGACACACGTTCCGCAACTTGGCGCACGATATCAACGTTACTCTTATTCTCGCCCTGATAGTTTCTCCTTGTCCTAACCGGCGAATGAAAGTCTCTGCTGTAATCGCATATTCTACTCCAGCTGCAAACACAATCATTTGGTTATTCGATTATAGGCTGCCGTCTCCTCGCCGCCCTCTTTCTCCGTTTCCATGCTAATCTCCAAGGAAGCTGGAGAGCGGAGCGATGAAAAGGGAGGCCCAGTCTCGACGTCAAGGGCATTCGAGAATCCTTCCGACTTTCATTATTGTTATTGCCATGTCGACGACCTTCCATACAACGGAATCTTCGCCTTCGATATCTTCGACTTCGTATTTGCCTTCCCGCTCGTCGGTTTCCTCATTTTCCATTTATGCTTCATCTCGATGTTTTCGTTCCGTTTACCTGCCCCTACCTGTTGGCGGCTTTATTAAATATCGATCAGGTCCCCGATATTGGCCTCGGCCGCAGATTTAATGACAGATGTTTGTATGTTTATTTCTTGTAATATTGAATAAGGACAATAAGATCAGTGCGTGATTTTTCTGAAGGATCAATTCAGAATAGGTTGATGATCAATAGGAAATTTCGTAAGGAATGTTGAGATTTCCTGATATTCTACTAGAAGAATCTATGATATCGATATAATGTTAAAACAGATTGTGAATTTTATTGATTTTAGCGAGCAGTTAAGTCTGACATTTAATCATTCTAAATTCTCCATTTGGTTTCTTGGAATTCAAATATCAGTCAACGTGCGTGAAAACATTAATCATTTTTCGCCACTAGTGCTTCGCTCGAAAATGATTAAGGTTTATTTACTGTAAAAATTAAATGAAATTAAAAATCAAAAATATAAAGTGGTGAATTAAGCCATATATGGAAAAAAGGTCTGGAAAAAATTGGTCAAAATTGGAAAAACGAATAAAATTCATGATTTGTCTTAAATTTGTCACGAGCAAAACGGTTAGGAGTGCCTATGTATACATCGATATAATGTTTTCAATGATCCGAGTATGGGATGTATTGTACATTGATTGATGTGTTCATGTACTATGAAAATTTATCCTGAATAATTCTGTGGCTTTTATTTATACTGGAAAATACGTACAATTTTACATGTCTACAATATTATAGTTTTATAGCGGCCTTCGAGTTATTTCCCGATAAAGTGCCAATATATCTCCTCGCTTCGATTATGTCCCAAAATGGTACGTCGACATCTTATGTAGGACTTCGACTTTTCACCACGTATAACACGATATGGATATGAGTTCCGTGAGACTCGTAAAAGTCAGATGGACTTTCTTGTATCTGAATCCAGGAGTACAACCTCATACTTCCCGAGGGACTTATTTTGTTTCAAAGGATGGAGAAATCTCCAACCCACGCGACATATGCGCTTTACATTTTCCACGCGTCTCCTCTACCTTCTTAAAAGGAAGACCTCCAATTGGTTAGTGTCTTTAAATAATCTTATTAAGATCATAAAAATCTTACTAAATTTTATCACTAATCTCTCTAAACACATCAAAAACAATATGTAATTTATACCCAGCAATCTGTTTCTAACATTATATATTTGCCGAAAACCAATATAAACTTCAAAATACATCGTGAATTTAGGTGTGTTCTCTACTTTCCGTACACTTAGTATTACACGCCCTAACTATGATCATATGCACCAATTTTTTAATTACCTTGTACGTTAAAGGAGCTCTCATTTATTTACATGAGCGTAAAATATGGTATGAAATTAGAGTATGAGCGAATTAATTATACGATTGGTGCAAACATTGAGTCTTAAACCAAAGTGATTTTAAACACCATAACTAATCTTCGTTCGATTCGAAACACGCCGGTTGCTCGACCCTCGTGGATGCGCATGTATCTTCTTAGTAATGCAGACGGAACGGACAGCGCCGCATTGAATGCAGCCATCGTAGGCTTCGCGACTTATCTGGAAACTAACTCAGGAAGTAAAAGCCGTGAAAGGAGATAAGCCGTCGAATTTGCGGGCATTCGGTCGGAAAGAGATATAAACGGCAGACAGGCTCCGCTGCGATATATTTCCACGAGACCCCAATGCGGGCCACGCTTGTCGTCCGCCTCCAATGCTGGAAAACATCAAAATCCACTTCACGTTTCTTACCACGGTTAGTTTCCACTAACCACGGCCAATTTATAAACGGAAAACGTACCATGATGAAGTGGCAATAAAGGAAGAAAACGAAGATAAGGACGTCGATGTGTATCCTATTCGTGTATGGATACTGTTTTCCTCGTTATTATGCATTTATTGTTTTCTCCGTTCGTTTAAGGAACGATATCTGATGAAACATTAACATAACTGTATAATATATAATAATTTATGCAAGTTTTCTTGCTTGTAAATCGGAGAAAACTGGCGTATACTTGTTTTAGAAAGGATCGTAAGCCTCACAAGCTACGTTATAACCAAAATCATCGATAGATCGTGTTTTCTATCAAAGGAAAGAATGAGCAGCTAAAAGATCGATTTGAAATAAACAACCGCGCCTGTCTATCGTCGAACGTGGTATTATATTATAGTCCATATTACTCTTATTTTTGTATATTCTCGTATATCGTCGATACACTAGTTACATTACTATTTATTAGAAAACGAATAACACAATTATCCTCGGTACACGTTATAAATTTCCATCACCACATCTAATATTAAAACTATTCTCGAAACAGGCAAGACATTGTCGTTCGCCATAAACGCCGCCAAAAGTAGTACAAACTATAATACAGCTCACAATCGGAAATCCTTTTAAATCTAATCTCTAAACCTCGAACTACGACCAACTCGCTGTCTCGGCAGCGTTCAATAGAACATCAATAAACGTACAAACGCAGCGCACAATCGGTTGACAGAAAAAATAGGGTCACGAAATTGCGCACAAGGGGCAAGAGAGAACAAGAGAGAAAGAGAGAGAGACGCGGAGGAAGAAGAAGCAGAAGTGGCCTGAGCGGAAAGAGTGGAAGAAACAAGTGGTGAAAAGGGCATAATCGAGTGGACCAAAGGGGCCGAAAGAGCGAGAAAGGGGGCGAGGGGATAGGAGCAACGAGGAGACGAGGAGAAGAAGAAGAAGAAGGAACCAGGGGGAAGGACGGAGGAGCGAGGGAGCGAGAGATAGGGACGAAAAGGGAGGGCAGGATAAAGGGAAGCCTGAGTGGGTTCATAATAACATGATGGTAATTGGGCGGGAGAGGCCCACATCCTAATTAGCCGGGATGATGACATTAAGAGCGCACTGTTATTATCAATTAGCCGCGCCGATTGATACACGTGATCGCGAGCGAACCGGACGCTCGCATAGGCGGCACTTTATAGCCGCGAGAAAACACGAATGTTTGCCCCGCATCGCGTATAAACTCCTTAATTTCGGCCCTCGGTTTTGATTTCGCAGCGCGTTTGCCAACGAGGAACGGTCACAAGGTACATTTCGGGCAAATTCGTTTCTCTACAAATTTGCGCACGTGGAATTATGCGCGCCGGGTACACGCATGCGCAATCTTGTGGAAGCAAGGTAGTCGAATTACAGGGGCTTATCCCAGTAATCCGAGAAATGAAAAAGGGTGATGTTGTTATGAAAGAAAATACGTTACCTGGGGATTTGGGAACCCTTTTCAATCGGGGTGGAAACCTGTCGAAAATCCCTTTAGGAATGTATACCTCGAAAATAGACAATTTCGGATATCAAATTTTCTGTACCAAGAATTTCATCGATCAGTCTTCTCCCAGTGCTGTCAATTACGGTACATAAATTTAATATTAAATATATATATATTTGCTATGCTATAACATTTATATTGAAAAACACATATATTTGCTATGCTACAGAGCTTCTCGCTTGCAATGGCGAGCTACCACTGCTTCTCGTATTACGTCTGCTTTTCAATGAGTTTTTCGAACTACCCTATTCGGATGCAACGACATCGGATATTCCATTTGTTATATCAAACGTTGATAACTAGTTTTGCGAACCAGTACTCTGTATTTTTTTTTTTTTTTTTTCGAAAGACGAACCGTTTTGGAACTCTGCTAATTGTCGGAATATACGAATATCAGGGCGCAAGGATTCTTGGTCAACCGAATTTCAACTGAAATGACAGGCGTATTAACCGATTCAATTCTTACCTGTCATTGGGATGCCTGCCATGCTGGTGTTGTAATTATTTTGCTGCTCCGTGCGGATCATACGCCGTATTCCTGGCACACGCGCAAAGGCGGCTATGAAACCTGCCCTAAATCTTGCATTCATCCAACAATAAATCACTGGATTATAACACGAATGCGACATGGACAGCCAGTGAAGCGCTGTCCAAACAAACGGCAGGCCCGACCAATTGCCAAGCCTCTCGTCATTGTCCATTATCAGCTGAAAAACGACGATGCGATATCAACCAAAACCAGACAATGTTGGACTTGATGGAAACTGCCGCGGTTATTCAGCTTTCCTTGTTATCATTCTTATTTTCCATTTTTGTCTCCGAGGCACGCGTCTCAGTTCTACTCGCGTATCAAATATTTTACCATAGAAACGTCGTAATTTGTTATTATTTAAATTAAACATTTTTCGCATAAAGCAAGCTTGTAATTGATGTACATTGAAATACGGTGGAATTTGTTACTGAGATTCGGCGATGTCGAAAGGGATGAGG
This sequence comes from Ampulex compressa, assembly GCA_038496175.1. Taxonomy (NCBI): domain Eukaryota; kingdom Metazoa; phylum Arthropoda; class Insecta; order Hymenoptera; family Ampulicidae; genus Ampulex; species Ampulex compressa. The sequence goes on from JBCFXI010000529.1 coordinate 107,325, forward strand.
TTTACGTTTGGTGAAACTGAAGTTCTTTCACGCGGATAAGCGAAACTGATCGAGATATTCGTTGAGCATTTTTTTGCCGACGTGTTTAATAGGATGAAACGAGCCACGAAAAAGATTGATTCAGCAATAATATTTTCAAGGTAGAGTTAAGGAATTTTTAAGGTAGAAGGGGGTCAAAACAAAAATTTAACTTTGGAATTTTCCAATATTTGTGTATCACGTGGTCATACGTTTCTTTTTCTTTATTTCGCGTTGTTTCGCGTGGTATAGAGATTCTAGGAACGAAACCACTGAAACGTGATGTTCTACAAAAGCACAATTTTGACTAAAATAGATGAAGATGCAGCGTGATTTCAAAAGTCTATTACTTTGTGCAGGATTTTCTCTAATAAACATAGTCGAAATTAAATCTCGATAACGAAAAAAAGGTCATCAAATTTGTCACGTAGAGAAATCGTAATTGAATGCCTCGTTACAATTTTAAATATCTATATTAATAATAATTGGAAAAAGTGCCCTAGTAAAAAGCTTCATGAATAGGAAGTGTATTCTACATTACAACGAAACTCAGTTTATATTACCTCGAACAGCTTGCTCTAACGAACGAAATAAAATACATATCTGTGGCACAAAAGCCAGTTAAAAATTCTCTATTTGCGTGCAACTATGCCGAATATCAGAACACTTTCGATTGTTCAGTATCGCGTCGCAAATCGATATTCTACATTTGTCAATGTCAAGGAACGCCAAGAGAAAGTATATAAAGTAGCTAACTCGGTTCTTTTATTGAAAACTTTGAGCAATGCTCTCATAAATTACCTGGTTTTATTTAATTTGTTACGAAGTTTGTTGAATCGAGTAATTATGACGATCGAATCGGAGAGTAATTTACTGGACAAACTGAGTTTCGTAGGATATAACGAATATAATTAAATCTCAGGAATGTTAAATCGTCTCTAAACTTGTTTTTATGACAAGCATCGCAAATTTCCGGCTGCCTGAACTCCGCAGAATTTTCTGCGATGCTCCGAAAATTTGACGACTGGGAAGCTGAAAGTAATGGAGCCGCTACGGAGTCGAGCAAATTATCCGGAAGTTAGGTAATACACAGCTGATGATGAAGCTGAGTTGAGAGAATGCAGCACAAATGTTCGCGAGTTATTTAATCTCCTTGCACGAAACCACCATGTAAATATAAACGTGACGTGCACATTTCAAGTTTGAAATGTGAAAACTCACAGTGCACGGTATTATAAGGTCACAAGGCTGCTATTTTAAACGCAAGGAAGAATTCATACGCTATCGTGAATTTTCTATGTCATGAGAAAAACGATTCGCGATGTTTTAGAAAATGCAATTAATTTTTAACTTCTACTCAATTGATTTCACTTACAATCAAAACATTAAAGGGTAACCAGCAGATGGTGAACACGATCACCACGGTCATCATCATTTTCACCATCTGGAACAAACGAGAGAAAAAGTATTGGTCTCACCTTCTCGATTTATTGCATAAAGTTACAAATAGCGAGCTTTAATTCGCCTCAATTCGCCTATTACAAAAAAAGAGACGCGTTATAAACTTAATACTATATAAACTTTATACTCGTACATTTTTATACTCATTTTTACACTCATATTTTCTCGGTTGTTGCTTTTTAGATATATTCACATATATTTGTTTGATCCGTACAATTGCATTAGGCGACAGATATACCGATGATTGATGGTGCGTACGAATGGACAAAACTGTTAGTTTGTTCTTATCCCTTACAATTCAGTTCGATTTACTTTGGTTACTCCTCGCAAAATTTAGGACGGCTTAACTTTGCTTAAAGAATGACAAGCAATACGTTGGCCCCTTTTAAAGAGCATGAAAAAGATTCTTGTCAAGTTTGCCCTCCGTCCAAAGAATACCTTCCTAATAAATAACACCCAAGAAAGCTTAATTAAGCAAGAACTTTCACCGGATCCATAATTATGGCTCATTGTGATAGCGTTATTATTAAACTTCATTATAAGTTTGCTGTAATCGTCTGGACATGGTTAAAATGCTTTCTCCTTAGAGTAGGTATGTCAAGAAAATTTATATATTATAATTACATTTTCGGCGCGTATTTTGCACACTTCTTATTATTAATATTATTACGTGTGATTTAAACATTACTGATTAATCAGTAATGAAAGTCGTTCAAGAATGTTCTAAGATTTGTCATAAGCTATGCCGAAAATAAGATGTAACTAATCTTAATGATACACACCGCAAACTACACGTGTTTTATTACACAGAAATTTATTAAATTGCCACGATAAGTTCGCTTATCATCGATGAAAATTTAAGTAACATTCTACAGAAGGGGTAGTAGCTTCCATTGCGATAAATCGACTGTAATAAACTGCATGTGGAACTTAACCATTCACTTTTCCCTTAATGCTCAACATATGATAAAATTGCCCAACGCTTCACTATCAGCGGTGAAAATTTCGTAACGCTCTACAGAATGAGTAGTAGCTTCCACTGCGATAAATCAACCGTAATAAACAGCGTGCAGAATTTAACCTTTTCCTTAATGCTGAACATAAAATTGCCCAATGCTAAAAATCCAGCCATATTTCACAAACAAAGGTCTGTAAAAGAAATCATTCTGTCTTATAGGAACTAGAAAAACACCAAAAACAGTCCAGTTTATCTTTGAAGATTTTTCTACATTAATTGCAAATAAACATTCATACAGCGCGATGCCATAAATCAGTTTACTATCAATATCGACCACTATTTCCATGGCCAATTACCATTTCATATTCCACAGATTGTTTCGAAGAATACTCTAACAATCTTGTCTTGGAAAGACCGAATTCTTATCTATACTCGTCCACTATACTCCGTAGATTATTTCTTCGACAAATCCATTTCGTTCCATTACACGGAATCTTTCGATGCTCATGTAACATATTCCATAGCAGCATTTCCGCAATGCAGATTTGTTATTGCAACTCAGATCAGAAACGAAAATTCTAAGAAGCGTGCACGTACATTTCTCATAATTCATCCACGCCGGGCGTTTTATCCCGAAATCGATCTCAATTCCCGCACATTTAACTCGACGACGAAATGCCCCGAGGCTCGCATTTGGCTCATAACGTCGAATCGAATTGGCCCACGGAGTCGTCTTCAAACGTACGTAGGTGTTCGAGGCCGTAATCGTTCGCCTAGATTCGATGTCGCCTGGTGCCGCAGGGATTTCGCATGGCTTATCGCCATACGTACGGAATCAAGGAGCAAAGCCTTATGTACAGTCGCTGGCTACTTTCCGCGCGAGGGCTGAAAAGGGTGAAAGTGTCACGGAAAAAGTGGCTCTCGCAACCGCGTTTCGTTGTCCGTAAAAAAAAAGGAAAAAAAAAAAAAAGAAAAAAGCAGAAGAAGGGGGATCGACTCTCGAGAGAGCGATGGCCCTCAAATATTTATGTCGCCTTCGCCAGAAAAGAAAGGGGCGAACGCTCGAACCGTCTGTTTCTGATGAACGAAGAAAGCAGGTTGAAAATATCCCAGAGTCGCTCGCTCGATGATTATCGCTCGCGAGCCAGGAGGCTCTGCCCTTTTCCAAGTTTTTCATTTCTACCTGGTCGTTCTTTAGCTGCGGTTACCCTTTTCCCCCTTGCCTTTGCGGTTACTTTTTACCCTGATATATTTAGGCGTGCTGTATTAATCTTTGAAAGAAGAGAGTGGGTAGAGAGAGGAACGAGAAGTGAGCTTATTTTATTTTTATCTCTCTTGTATTATTTTAATCTCAGAGAACAGATTTTGATTAATTTGAATATTACGCGAGAAATATTATACTCAGGGTATTTGGATTGCTTTGGCTGTTCTAGTGTTAACCGATGGAATACATCGGTATTTCAAGAGATATGTCGAAAGTTTTATTAACTATTGGGTTGGGAAGACTGAACTTCAAGGAAAAAGATTTGGCTAACACATCTGAATTTTTTCGTGGGATATCGTGGATTTGGTGGTTTGGACAGTAAGTTCTTAAATCATCCTTCATGGATGCCATTGGTAATTGAATAAAGAAATCTTTTGACTTTTCACGAAGAATTTTTCTGAATTGAATTTTTTTACTCCTATCCTGCAATATAGGATACTGCTTTCAAGTAATTATGAGACATTAGATACGCGCGCGTGACAAAGTATCGATCACTTAATATTATGTTTCTCGTATATTAAATATATAAGACTTCAAAAAGACTAAATTTGTAATAGACATGATTCATATACAACATAATTGTACGATTTCGCCAGAGATTCAATAACCGTTAGAGAAGTCATTCCTACTTTGATATAAGTACATCATATATATATATACTCGAATTGTTTTCGAAAACAAGATATAGAAGGTGATTAAAATTCTTGTGTGTTTAACTGACCAGTTTCCGAGGCGTGAAAATTAAATAAACGTTTTAATCGTGTGTACAAAAGGGACATTCCCTGTTTTGCTCCAACCCGGATTAATACTGGCCAATGTTTCGTCATTTATCCGCGTCCGCTGGGTAAATGAATGGACGTGTATCAAACGGCAGGACGAATGTGTAGGGTGGGCCTGAAAGACCTGATGAATTTCATTGTAATTACGCTTACAAAATTGCCAGGTATCTTTGGCTCACCATATATTAATTTGGCCACAGTCGGCTGCCAACGATTCGCAAGAAACTCTACTGTCTCAATTATCGTTAGAAAAAGCAGGATGCCATTATCATTGCTATTTGCAATTACGTAATGGCGATGAATGTCGATGGTACTACGATGTGCCTTTTTGGAGTTACACTTTCGTTGGTTTTTTCTCTCGTCGTCGCGAAGGCCCCCAAGTCGTTGGAACGTAGCAAATCAGCCATTTAGCGAATTCGTAAGAATCCTCTAATTTATTAAGATCATTAGAACACTCCCTGAAGCTACTGGAAAATTAGTCTGCTATACAAATGCATGGCGTACAACTCGTTTAGAGCTTACCGGTGGTATTTATCTTCTCGCGATATATAGCTGCATCGCAACGAAAAATATCTCTGTAGAGTGGGAAAAAACGGAGGTGGATTGGCGAGGTTATTTTGCGAGATTTATGTTTGCCTGTAGACATTTCGGTGGTATCAGTAGAGGGATATTTCCACTGTTTATCAACGAATCGCGGAGCTTCGCTTAAAGATCCTTAATGATCTACGGTAATTTAGAAAATTCCTCTAATTACACAAGGCTTCTGGAATTATACTGATGTGCCTTACCAGTTCGTTATGCCCATAAAGTGATATTTGAATTTCCACGCCCCTATTTTATCAAAACTGATATTTTTTCACGAAGCACACTTTTCATTAAGCAAACGCAATAGTAGCTATATTTGAACCTTGAAAACTACCAACGTATGTACGTAAATACAGCGTGCACTTTACAAATTTACTTTATGCAAAAAGAATCGTTGTTCATTTTCCGAAAAATAAATTGATTTCAAATTGATCAATTTTGGGGCGATAGGAAAAGCGAGCGCTTTAAAGCGGCTCGGAAAATGTATAAAAAAGAAAGATATAGTCGGACAGGGGAAAATTGAGTGTGGTGCGACCCAGTCACGCAGAATGCGTGATATTTTTAACGGACGCACGGACCGATAACGGCGATATGGTAAGTAACACCGTACAATTTGTCTAATCTATTTTACATGCTGTATCTACCTTAATGTTTTCCTTAATAGGTCGTTCTTAACCAATTCCCAAACATTCGCATCCTTTTTTCACTTCTGTCGTGGATATAGTTCCGTTACGTTGTTCACACTCGATGATTGATTTAATTCTTCTTAACTATTAACCTTTGAAATAAAAAAACGTAAGGCTATGTTCATCATACTAATGCTGTATATGCAACGGTAATTTGTTATTCTATTATCGTCCTTTATTCACATAATTTATGCTCTAAAATTGAGCTAGAAGTTTAGGGTAATAGTGTTATTGTCGCATTTACATTAGTGTCAGTGCGGAATGAAATTAATTATCGTGAGGGATAAAAGTTCGAAGGAGAGGTGATAAAGGCTGGGATAATTTTCTCTTGACCCACATTAAACATCTACGATTTTACCAGCTTGTCATCCATCGGGTCTTAATATATATTATTGGTAGAATCAACGTCCTTTACTCGTTAAATATAGATTTGAGTATCAGATTAAATCGATTCTATAATGCGCATGTACAATTTTGCGACCACGCGTGGGTGCCTTTGAAAATTATGTCTGTAAAATATCTTTGAAAATAGTCTTTGTGCTGCGATCAAGATGGATCGAGGGGTGCCGTATGAAGAATATCCTGGCAAGAACAGCCGCTTGGATTCTTTTGGCGTGGGTCAAGCATTGGCATAATCGGTTTAAGAATTTAGAAGGACCGCTTCCAGTCTAGCTTTCTGGAATTCTTTACATTGTCAGGCGGAAAGGCTGCGGGATATTTCTCGCATCCATAAAAGGGAAATTCAGAACTGTTCGTATGAGAAATACATAAATGTTCTTACGCTACACAACGCATTTTATGTGGTATTATATATATATTCCTGGTTGGTTTATTTCTTCGTCTGAAATAGGAGTTTATCGCCTTTCCCAAACCATTTCTGTTGTTTAGTGAAGCGAACCTCGATATCGGTCAGCTTGAGATAAATCCTTAAGTTCTTGGGAAAAGTCCACCTGAATATATTTCCCTTTCAAAACACTCCATGGCCTTTACAGAACTCAAATACTGATATTAAACCAAGCAAGATGTAATAAGATCAACTTGAAAGAAATTATCGACGATACTCTGTATTCTATTTAATAATCTGGTTATCGTACGAAATTTATTTAGGATTATCATGAACCGAAAAATGTTTGTGACGCACTTTAATCCAAGGAAAAAAAAACCCTCAAGAATTCTGCTATCTTGATTTCAATTCTTTACCTCCATTAATTCTATAAAAACCTTTTGCCATAGCTAATCTTATTTCTGAATATCCCGCTATTTCCTACAATCTTGTATGTTGTACGACGATGAGTTTGACAAGTATTTTCTGGTCGGCTTGTTTGCTTACACGCACGGACAATGGTGACTTTAATCCGACTTTTTTTCTCCTCAAAAATTTGCACGATAGAAAGATCCAAAACGTTGTTTGCCCGCGCGGAACGGAGGGACATCAGCCCTGGTAAAGAGAGAATCGCTCACCCGTAATATTTTGATGTGTTCTGGCCGTGCATTCCCAGATAGAAGCAGGTCTCAAATGCGAGCGATATGTTATTGTCGGGCTTCGCGGCCCACTTTCTGCACCCTTCCCACTCGTATCCTACGATTGGAAATTTACACCGCAGCTTTTGCCCCTGTGCTTCTGCACGTCGCTCGATCGTGGCCGATACTACGAATACGCACCCATCGACACTATGTATCTCTGCTTGGATCTCTTTATTCCTTGCTAGGAATAGGAATCTCATCGTATACGCCGTCATTACGTTATTCAAATAAAGTTTATCTGATCAGATAAGAATGTTTGATATAAATATACACATATAAATTTGCAAAGGATTTTTTGCAAAGGGACTTTTTAAATTTCTCGATGGATATAGGAGTTAAGCAAGAAAAGAATATAATATAAAGAACGTGTACAGAGATCAGTGAATATGTAGAGAATCATCTATTTTTATTAATTATTTTCAATAATGTTTTTGAACGCATCGTCTTGCACCCTACTGGTTTAAATCTCTTTGTATACCAAAGGATTGCTCGCCTCGATATTAAAATAGTATTAACTATAATAAATGCTTTAGGAGAATAATATATACTCTCTGATAAAACGTCAAATTTGTATTATAAGCGAATATATTGGACGTGTAAAAGTTTAGTCAAATACACATGCCTTCGGACATTTGTGGAGACGTGGCAGAAGCGACGGTGCGTGAAACGCGGCTGCTTATTGATGGATTATTCCACTTAACTCATCGCCCGGAATTGAATTTTTGATCCCGATCCATCACGCTGCTTAAAGTACAGCCGAGTTTTAATCGCGTTTCAACCGAGATTTATCTTACGTCAATAGAAATACTAAAAATGGTCACTTTTTTCCCTATGTTTCTTAGCATAACGTATAATAAATACGTGTAATAAAAAAAAACCGTAAAACACGCGTGTCAGAATTTTTTTAACTCTTGGTACGCATAATTTTTTGCAAGTTAGGACTAAATATAGAAGCACGGACTGCTTAAAAAGGCCGATGGAAATTGGACGTAACCGTGGGGGTTTATTTGGCGCAGTTAGAAGAGTTTTCAGGTATATAACGAAGGCGAGTCCGAAAGTCACGTCGAGATTCAATATGAAGCGCTGATATCTTCTCCGCGCTTTAAAGATCCCGTCTTGTCGTGGAAACTTCCGCATTTTCCGGAGACATCCGACAATGTATTTCAGATACGGGAGAACTCTGATTCTGGCAAGCTGCCTCGAAATGTTTTCGATAAAGTTGAATGGGAATCCACGAGCCGTTGACTTTTTCTCATTGTCATCGTGAAGCAAATTCGACATCTCTATGCTTCTTAACTTTATGCATTTGGAGCAGCTGAGCGAACGAAAGATGTACGTTCACATTTTATTCAACCGTGTCGTACCGATTCCTTCGGGAAATGGCAGCGATTCGCAAATTAATAAGGGACCATTCACAATATGATACTATGGCTGAGAGTCTCGATCGAGAAATTCTGCGAAGCGAATAACTGCTTATCGAGTTTCCGAGGAAAAGTAGAACCAATTTTAAACTCATTGAAATACGAAGCTTCTCAGCTGTTCCGAGAACGGCCATTTGTATATAAATTATAACTTATATAAATTACGATTGAAATAATTATCGATTAAATCATTCATATAATTTCCAGTAGGAACTGAATACTTCATTTGGCTAAGTATTTTTAGCGGCTTGCAAAGTTTTCGTGACAAATTTTTGCGAGCGATATGTACCTCTTTAAGTGTACTTTAAAAACAGTAGAATAGGTCGTGTCTTTGCAGTCATTTGTCTTTTGACGTTGAACTACCCACAATTTGCCGCGCTGGTTAAATCATTTCCCTCGAGATTACGCCCATTTATTCGTTTCATTGAAGGACTGCCGATGCTATTTCCTCGGGAAATAATGGTCTTACATCTTTGTCCGTTGACGTCTTTAACACGGAAACTGCAGGTCGCTTATTCTGACGTACGCGGATAAATCATAAATACCCACGAGGAAATAACGCCACAAAGAGGAAACATAAATAGATTCTCCGAATGCTTTAGTCATCACGGTGAAATGATAGAAATTCTCCAAAAATATATCATCCCAATTATAAGAACACATAAATCCCTTATTAGAATTATTCTCATAATCACAATGTTAAGCTAATAATCATCGCGGATGAATAAGCACTCAAACCTGCTATTTCCTCGCATCAAGAACAACGAGTAAATTCGAGAAAAAGGTGCAACAATGATTCCTTCGAAACGAATCCCAATAATCTCTGGATCGTTTATTTTCCACGGAAGGCCGGTTGATCTTTCCGCAATTTTCCGCTCACCGCTTTATCCATTCACTTAGGAATCCCTCTTGCGGTTGTCATCGACAAATCACTTGGTTAGCGAGCCAATCATTTCATCGTCTATTCTCAGGATTCACGCGGGCCGCGCTACGCTCGAGCGCCGTTATCGCTGGAAAAACCAATTACGGGGAAGGAAGAGGGAAAAAGAAGGGAAAGAGGAGGAAAAGCGGGCGGACGCTTTGGAAGTAGCGAAGCCCCATCGATTTGCATACGGAGTTGGGGGACGTGCGAGCTAGCCCATTTTACAGGGACGGCCGATAATTTCACAGCGATTTGCTTTCTTGCCCTTATCGCGGATACGCATAATTACTATTAGGCCGATAGCACGACATTCCCATAAATCCGAATGGCGGCATAAATTAAAGGGGCGGCGATTGTCGCGGCCGCTGATAGACTTATGCGACGTCCAGCCGTGCGATATCGTTCCTCGCAGCTTTGAAACGAGCTTCGAACGCTTCCTAGCCTTCCTGGCCACTCTCTCTCTCTCTCTCTCTCTCTGCCCTCTCGCAGATCAGCACGGCGCGCTCGATAAACCAGTCGCATGTCCCCTCGGGTTAAAAGCGTCTGGGGGCCGCGATAAACGCGCGAACTGCGGATTCTGCGTTGACCAAAGTCTAATTAGTTCGATGTCAAATCCGATGTCGGACCAGACTTGACAAAATTATTGGCTGCGATGTCTCGTTGCGTTTATTTCTTATTTTCATACAACTCTGCTGGTGCGTCATGACTTTCAATGGACTAATCTCATTTTTGTTTGTACTACAACTGAGGGACTAGTCGAAATAACTGGTAAAGGCATTTGTAAAGAAAATTGTATTGCTCGTGACATGTTCTGAGATCTTTCAGGATTTTATTAGGTGTACAACTGCTTCCACTGTTTTTCTGTAGATGGCTTTGGCGGTAAGTAGTGGTTCTTTCACGATGTTTCGAATCACGAAAAAGAAAAAAAAGCAAAGTTGTACACCCAATAGTACCGTATGTAGTTCTTTAAGTACACTTCTTAAGTGCAAAGGAATCGAATTCTTATCTTCCAACAAAACTTTATATATATATTCTATATTTCATTAAATGTCGAACACTTCGTGTCGCCTTTTTCGGCCATGATTCGATAAAAAGACATCTCAAGCTGAAAAGCAGACCAATTCGTAATTGAAGATATTTCGATGAAGGGAATTAGCAGAACCGGTGTATAAGATTGGCGATAAGCAACGATAACTGAATGGGGAAGCAGCCCATTCAATTCCATTTGTCGACAATAAGGAATGAGTGAAAAAGGAAAAACTAGCACGTCGTAAAGTTAGCTTTTAATGCACAGGTAAACAAGCAGTGACCGTAAGGCCGATAGGAAACTCCCGATAAATTCAAAGCCGCATAAGTTAGCGGCTCATTTATATATGGGCCGCAGAAGAAATCGGGCGTAGTCTAAGCGGGGCATTTCACGTGGTCCCTTTATTCTCCACCCTACGCCATCATGAATAACATTCATCTGTACTTGGCTCCCCTTATCCTGATAAACTCTCTTCCACTCGGTAAGATCGATAAATTTTAATCGTACGCGACTAATGAGAAGAAACATTGTGCGTGCTCTTCTGCATTCGTGAAAAATACGATCGTGTCGCAAAGATGAATCTGCCGCTCATCGCGCAGGCAGCTTCATTAATAAGTTCTTTTTAGAGGTTTGAGAAATAGATGAAGTGTAAGATAAGATACTCGATAAGTAAAGTGGTACTGTGGAAGTGTAAATGATAAGGATATCATGTAAGATCAGAAATTTACTTTAAATTGTTTCGAATATTTTTAATTATTACTTCTTACTGATGAACAGCATTTATTTGTGAAATGTTATATTCTGTATCACTTTTTAAGTTTAATTCAACAAGTACTTGACGCGTTGTTTTCAACGTGTTTTTTTAATTCTCCTCTTTTCATTTCCGAGAGCTAAACGTATAATAAAATTGCTAAGAGAAAATAATGTGAGTCGGCAAGAGTAATGCAGTATTTATTGAAAATGCAGTATTGTGAAGTAACTTAAACATAATTGACAGTAATGCAGTATTAGTGAAAATTAAATTCCAATTCAGTCGACTTACAGCATCCAGTTGGATGCTGGTCGTTATAATATGTAACAGCATCTAGCATATTGTAGTTTAATAGGAAATGTGAAACTGATTGCAGTCAAGGACTGAATTTAAGGGTAGCATGAATGGTAGCAAACTATATACAGCGTGCGATCTTCGTCCACGCTTGTTAACCTGAGTATCAAACATGTGTAGGTCAGCAATGAACAACAAAGTAAATTTAAGAAATAGATAAAGAGGATAGAATATGTTACCTTATGCAAGTGAAAAGACGCTCTCTTAACAATAAAACCATGATAATCGAACAGATTCAAAACGATATTTACAAGAATGAAATGGAGAATATTTACAAGTAGGAAACGGAGATCTCAGATTGTTTGAGTGCAAAGTTAATACAGCTTGTGTTCAAAGAGAGACATTGGACATATGTTCCTTGACCCTAGTACTTAGTTTTCGTTTGGTTTATCCGCTATAAATGTTCTCACAATCATTGCAACTGATACAGTAAACGACATTGCATCTTTCCAAGTTTGGTCTTGTATCTTTTCCATTTTTAATTATGTAGTCAAGTTTGTTTATGATATTGTAGCCAACTGTAAATCTAAAATAATTGAGGACCTCGATGAAGTTGTAAGTAAGAGTATTACAGAGCGTTAAAACGATCAATCTATTAAAGTTGTTATTTGTAATATATAATATAAAGTTAATATAATATATAATATATAATGAAAATACATTATCCGGGTGAGTGATTAATTTTTCCTTCAACATACAATTAATTAAACGGAATTCTTTGCAGGTGCCATAGCAACAACGAAAGAACTCGCGAGTATTTTCCTTCGGCTTTATGACGGGTAATTCGACATGGATCATTTCAGCCGACATTTAATTAGCGCTGCTGTCGTAATGTACGTATTAAAAACTGCTTGCAGGAGTACGATGAACATGTACATCGACCAGCCATTAGAGAATGCCAGTCTCCTTGCTACGAAGATAGAAGGAAATAAACCAACGATGCTGTATATACATGGCTTTACGGAAAGCTTAGAGAGCAAAAGCGTTGCTACAATAATTCGCGGTATGTGTTGAATGAAACGTACAAGGTAATGCCGGATTGCGTTTCGTAAAGTGCAAATCTCTTTGCGCACATCCTAAAATACGGAAATCAAAATTTCACATATACCTCGCCGTTTACATCAGATCCTTTAGTTGATCCACGCGTTTTTTGAATATTTGTGCAAGTCCTTGATACATAATCCATTTGACTGTACGTTTATCATAAACTCTTCGAGTACGCGACGATTACGTTTAATGGGTCGTTTGATTGACGAATACCAGTATAGTAATAATATTTGAAAAACCTGAAGCGCATATTGCGATAAAACGAAATACCAATGGCAATAATTGATGCGTCGATTTATTGGACGAAACGTAGAGAAACGTTTCACTTAGCTATCGATCACATTCGGGACTACTTTTTGATGGAATAGTACCACAACTTTTTTTTCGCTCAAAAGGGGATCTGCGTAAGGTTACTAACACATTCAACCTAAAAGCCCGGATATATCGAATCCATAGTGCTTCGGAGCTCACGGTCTGTATAGAAATGATGTCCCAATGTCGTTCCACGTAAAAGGTTACGTCGATATGCTAACTAAACTTTTAGTCTGATATAGTATTTAACATCTTATATCAAATCTTATCCATTTTTAATATTCGTCTTATTTTTATGCATTAATCAAGGTTAACATTATCGAATTATTACAGAAGCAGAAAAATCGTTATGGTGCATAAAATGTTTGTTATATCTTCACTACTCTTTTTTTTTTTTAACGAAATGGCTTGTTCATAATTATTATATTTACGATCTGTCTCCTAGTGAAACAAGATATTACATTCAGAAGAACCTTTTAATGACCACAAGAGAAATGTCTCTTTTTCTTCAATGTTGCAGCATATCTTATGATATATTAAATAGCTTTAAACTATTTTAAATTTTAGACTATAGAAAAATCGCTGGTTTTAAAAGTAACGTGTATAAAATATTTGTTATAGCTTCACTATTCTCCCTTTTTTTTTCTTAACAAAATAGTTTGCTCACAATTATTTACAATCTGTTTCCTTGAGAAACAAGATATTAAATTTCGATGCATCTTTTACTGACTACAAGAGAAATGTGCTCTTTTTCTTCAATGTTGCAGCATATCTGAAGCGCAATGATCACAATCTCATTGGTGTTGACTATAGAAAAATCGCTGGCTTTACATATCCAAAAGCAGCGCTATCAGCCGGCGATGTTGGCACGGCGGTTGCAGGTGCTTTAGACAAAATGGTCGAGCATGGTCTGGATCCATCGAGGCTTCATATTGTGGGTCACTCTCTGGGGGCGCAAGTTGCCGGCTACGTTGGCCGAAACTCCAGTTTCGAAGTGCCCAGGATTACGGGTACTTACGGTTATACTATTCGGTATATTAGCAAAGGACACTATGAATTCTGTTAAACTGAGAAATTTATGCGAGGGTTGACTATAAAGAGTATTACTTTCATAGCAGCTAAAGTTTTGTGTTATTATAGTCATATATAAAACGTTAATACAAATTGCACGTTAGTTATGGTACAAGAAGTATGGCTAAGCGTGTATCGAAGAAGAGATGTGCGCGAAAGATTTCTGATAATCGAGTTTTGTACAATTTGTGTATAACTGAATGATAAATGGAGTCGACAAAACGTCCATAATTCCGAAGTGGATAAGTTTTTTTCTCTTGGGGGCGACATACCGTGGAGTAAGAAGATGCTGAGTTTCGAAGTGATGAGATATATTATATATCATTATCTATCTTGAACCTTTTTGTTTTTATCTCAACATTTTCCTATCGGGGATGCTTTGATTTCTCGCCAAAGTTTTCAGTTCTTCGTCAAGGTATAACCATGGCCTCTTCAGGTATTTTTATTACCTTACGGATGATAAATACATTTTTCTTGTGTCGTCAGTATTTGACTTTAATTGCGTACCTCGAGATGAAAACGCAGGGTATTATTCTTCAAACGCGGCATCGAGATTCCTCTGAACTTTTTGCTTGAAGAAAGTAATAGCGTGGCATTCGGTTATATTTTATTTTCACCAAACTTTGCGAGCAATGGCAATATTTTTAGCCTAATTGCATTTTGAAAGGAAATCACATAATGAGATAGGAATATTTTAAATTATGCATATTTAATTGATATAAAAATTTGTTAAGTGCTACATTAAATAAGTAAACGCAAACGTAAAATATACTTGTTAAAAATTTACAATTTTTTTACGTTCTTATGCGTGATAAGAAAACTGATGTATTTCAGCTAAGAAACGAATATCATTCATGTGTGTCAAATGTCAAGATGTCAAGATATTTACCTTATAAACTTTTTACGACACGTTGCCAAACTGTTATTAAAGCAATACACGATACTTAGCGGATCGTAAGGTATAAAAATCTATGATAGGTTTTTCGCGGTATAAATCAACTATAATTAATAATTAATATTCCATTATTAATTATAATATTAAATCCCCGCAGGCCTGGATCCAGCGGGTCCCCTCTTCCATCTCATCGATTTACACCTTACTGCATCTGACGCGCGCTTCGTGGATATCATCCACACCGATTATGGATTTTACGGTATTGCCAGAACCACAGGAGACGTCGATTTCTTTCCAAACGGCGGTCGACGCGTGCAACCAGGTTGTCCAACGAATGCTACGTTTTTCAGCAATGAAGGTACTCTTTTTTTTAAGCTTTCAAAAGCGACATTCCATATACGACAATGTGTACTTAGTAACAGATTTCACTTTATATTTAAAACATTTTAAAAAATTCGTATTCCTTTCACTCTCAAGATAAAATCAAATTGAGTGCCCGATCTGCTATGATGCTTTCATAATTTTTATTCGAAAGTCAAACAGCAAAGCTGACTCTAATTTGTTGTAAGATTGTTACACAATTTGAGGAAGATTTACATAACTGCCGTGGAAACTTTTATTAACAAACGTTACTATGCACCCACGGTAGTCGAGTTTCCTATGCAGATTAGCTCGGCTCTTCTAATGGATATTTACATAATCAAAGAGCAAATGTAAGCAAGGGTATTTGAATCTTTGTGATTCCATCGGTGTA
The DNA here is from genome assembly GCA_038496175.1 of Ampulex compressa. Classification (NCBI taxonomy): domain Eukaryota; kingdom Metazoa; phylum Arthropoda; class Insecta; order Hymenoptera; family Ampulicidae; genus Ampulex; species Ampulex compressa. The sequence continues at coordinate 123,154 of JBCFXI010000529.1, forward strand.
ATTAACTCAAATAAATTCGGAACTGTAGTGGAGTAATTAGCGATTTCTACTGTATGCAAATGAGGTACGTCAACCAAAAGCATTTGAGCCGCCTGTCGCTTTTCCGTGTTTGCTTTAAGGCTGGGTAGAACGAATTGCTGTAATATACTTTTACATCGTCGTTCGCATATGCGGGGAACGACGAAACCTTCGCTTCTCACGCGTTGCAGCACGATTTGCTTTAATTGATTTTACTTTATGCTCTTTAAATTTCGAGTTAGTTTTGCTCTTTAATCTCGAGAAGACTTTCGCTTTCGTCGTTTCTTCTTTCTCGTCGTACATTTTTATCAATGCATATTTAATATATGTTTGAAAATACCGTGTCTCATAATTCATTAAAAACTCTTTACTTGTATATACTTTCAGTAAATTCAGCGCGTATTTCGAAAACAGGATAATACTGTATATTTCGCTGTTCAGGAAAAATCAGTAGCATTGATAACATCGAATATCTCGCAATCTCTGGCCGTTCACAAAGAACGGAGAAATCGCAATATTCAGCCGCAAGTCTTCGATGCGATGGAGTTTCGAGGGAAATCTTCGAAGCTCTTTATACATAATCGATTTCAGATAATCACCTTGGCCAGTGACACTCGATTCGCACTGTGCCTCCTCCTTGCCTCAAATTGTTCGTACAAAGCAATGATACAGTTGACGAGGTACAATCGAGTGAAGCGACTTTTCTCTATTTCCTTCAGATTTCTGCAGCCACCATCGTTCCTGGTTGTACTACGCGGAGTCCGTGTTGAACGAAGCCGCGTTTACCAGCGTGAAATGTTCTTCTCAGTTCCAATATTCCTTCGGGGAGTGCGCAGAAAATGAGAAGACTCGAATGGGCTTCGCGACGCCGAGCAACGCGTACGTATATCGTCCCCTTTCATTATCAGCCTCGCGATAATTTCATCGCCAAAGAAAAGCCCTGCGCGTCTACGCGCGGCACGTACCTCGAATCTCCCTTTTCCTCCTCCGCAAAAATCCTTACTCGTCCCGATCCCACGTACGCGCCTCGTGTTTTTCAAAAGCGGCAGGGCCCCTTCTAATTGCTGTCCAAGGGGCAGAACCTCCGCGTACCAACATTCCACGTACATTACGAGCTAAAATTCCAGAATGTTGTTCCGCCACCTCCTTCTATGCGCGCTATTATTTCCCGCGCCTCGGCTAATATGAAAGCACGCTTTATAGTGCAGTGAAATGATGCTGCATCGCGACGATAACTCAGGCGAGAATTATTTTGCAATTTGGGTAGCGCGTTGTTGTCCGCTTTACGACGCTTCTTCAATCGTGGGATGCATTGGGGCGATTTTGATTGTTGCAGGGTAAAGGCATGTTTGATAATAATAATAATTATAATATTTTCCTCGTGAAGGATTGCGTACTAACTGTGACAATAGGGATGTGCGTGTGAGTTTCAACATTTTTTAACTATTTTCCTTCCCCTGCTTCTGGGTTTTGAGATTTAAAGTGAAAAAGAGATTCTTCATTTTTTGGTATCCTTTTTTTATGAATTACGAAATGTTGATGCATAGTATAGGGGGAATATCTTTTTGCAATACGAATCCTATATCTCGAGGATCAGTAGGATTTTAAGATCAATCACTTCAGCATTCAGTGTGAAAAACGATGTACACAAGCTTCCTATTGAATCTCACTGCGAAAAATCACGACCGATTCATCTTACATCGCTGCATCAAAAATTCTTCTTCGCGAAGGTACTTCACGCTCGAAGAATATCAAATCTGCCGTATTTCCAAGTAATCGTCCCTCATTTTCCAAAGTAATAAAGCAACACAGTGGCGCTTCCCTTTTTGCTTATACATTTTTCATTACGATGATGCACAAGCCCCTGGCCCTTCCTCATTTATTTACCATGCCAGAATGCCGAGGTCCTTTTACTCCTCAGCGCAGGAAGCTTCTACCTGAAGACGGCCAACAAAAGCCCCTACAGCCTTAAGGAACAGTGAATGGAGTTCCGTGTCACCGAGGTAGCCCTTCGCACGGCTTCCGCGTGGAACGCACTCTTCAGTGGCGTTGTAACTTCAAACGATGCCCCTGGGCCGCTCGTGGATAAATAAGACACGCGCTCGTTTCGAAAAAGAATGAGTAGCGACACCGTGAAAGGTGTGTACCGTCAGGATGGATTATTGTGTAAGTTGGCTTCAAGTGGAAATTGCGGATAATAAATGACATTGGCAACGAGAAGCGCGAAGATAATTTTGTCATTTGTATCGAGGAACGATTTAATGGATTTTACGATGTACCTCTTTCGCTTACACGTATAATCATCTCTGCGATCTTTGATGATGGCATTTATCGACGGACAGGAGGATTTTTCATCCTTCTTTCGATTAATCTTTAAATTAGTACGCGAATATCGTATCGTCGCAGTCGTCGATAGAGATTGTTTTTACACGAATGTTTTCCTCGAAATTCTTAAGTTTTCGGTCTTGTGGAGATTGTAAAATTGTGGTTACGTTTGGGCAAATAAAATGAAGAAATGTGCGATACTCTATGTTGTGTTTGCATTATATATGGACTATGTAACAAGCGTCGTTTTTTACAGTGGTGAGTATGAAAAGTATCCAGTACGTGGAACAAGGCGGTTCTTTTAATCGTTCATGCAGAATTAACTACTGCTAAATTAATACAATGATTATGTCTCTGTCAGATGCAACTTTGTTATAATTATCTCATACAGATTGCGCAGAACACAGTCAGAGTTTACTCGAGCATTCTTAGAAAACGAGTCATGTAGGTAACCTTTTGATTGGAAGTTATGAACCGTACTCAGAGCAAGATAGGCCATTGATGACTTGTCACTTTTTGCTTGGATGTCCCTGACTTGATTGGATTTTCTTTAATAGCTTTTTCTTTTACTTTTGTTTCAACTTAGTTCACCTGACGTTTTTCCTTTACGCGATTATCCTTTGGAACCGCGTAGACGTCCTTTCTTTTCGAAATAATGGTTTCTCGAGATAAATATATACATCGCATAATATCATGCAATTGATAAATTTCGATGTCAAGGCCTTAGTAAAGTCATAATTCTTGAACTGCTTTTCATAAATTTTATTTGTTTTATACAACGTTTCTTATTCACAAAACAAACAATTTATAACAATAATAGATAAATAAATTAGTATTATAGAGCATGCTAAAATTACGGATAAATGTAGAGGTTAATTTAAGTGTAAACAGACGTTTACATAAAAATTTTATTGTAACATACGACAGTAGTAATGTGAAATATGTTATAGAACCTTTGGCAAAAATGTAAAAGAAAGAAAATTACAAACGCAGCTTAAAAAAAATAGCAGCAGCACGAGACAACATACGAAATCGAATTTTCAGAAAAGCCCGATTATAAAAGAAATGCACAGAATAATCTTTCTCGATAATTTACAGCAGTTCAATGAATATGGATCGACTTCTGCTGGAGAGATCCGTTTTCAAATCTTGGCTATTGCTGTCTGATTTTCCACGGCTATTAGTGCACCGTGTATTATATATTGCAAACCATGAGCCGAGAAACTTTGTTGAAATAAATATACAGGTACTGCCAACTTGCAGGTGAGAAACTTTATGAAATAGTTTCTTTGCGGCTGCCCGAGCTCAGCGGTCGAAAGTTAAATAAGCAACAGTTTTAATACGGCTTTAATCGAGGAAACGGTATTTTCGATGGGAACCAGTGTTTCCACGGAGAAAATTACACGATGCAGAGCAAAACGGAGAGCGCGACGTACTTTGAACAATGGATACTCGACTCGAACTCGAACGGAATTGAAATTTTAGAAATCGGTACCAAAAGTAAGTAACCATAATCGCTAACGATCGTTTAACAAAAAAAAGAAGTCACTTCTCCACAGAAAAGCGAATTATACGTAGCGAACTCGAGTTTCAATCTCTGCACTTTTCTGTAACGTAATTCAATTTATGATAATAGCTATTGGGCTAACATTCTATTAAATACTGATACATGAATAAATACTATTGTTTACGAAGCAATATAAAATATTTGATATTAAACAAAATCTCAAAACTGCATTGTAAAGCGCGTGTGTACGCGTCTTTTGTGGGCCATCGATTCGAGGATGTGATCCGCTACGTGAATTCTCACTCGAGCAACGCATGTTCACCCCTTCGAGCCTTGTTTGGTCACCGAAATTTAGGTCGACCTATGGCCGGTAGCTGTTCACGCACCTTGTAACAGCCTGGATAATTAGAATCCAAACAGCCTGGGGTAGAAAAAGAATATTTACCCACGTACGGGTCAAAAAAAAAGCTTGTTATTCTCCATGCGCCTTATGATCATAATTTGAATCAACAAAGGTCGGTCGAGCGAAGCGCGGGCTGTTTATCCATATCGTCGATAATATTTGTTCGCGGCGTGAGCTATCGTATATCAAATGTGCCGAAACAAAGGGGAGGTACACGGGGAAAATCGCGCGTAAAATCAATTTGAAGATGTACGACCATACGTGGGTTCTTAAAGCGCCCAACTAACGACTTTTATTAGGTTGATGCAAAACTGATCGTGGTTGTTTGCATTAAAAGTAGTGATTAAAACCGAAATTTTAGCACCGGTGTAAATATTTTAACTCCCCTCGATTTCTAAGAATTTTCTTAATAAAGTATTGTACGAACAGCAAAATTGAATGACCTTTATCCTGTGTTATTTATATTTGTTAAATTTTGCGTCCACTTGGGAGCACAGCATAAATTTTGCGGGTGAAACGATAGCCGTTAAATATAGCTCCGAAATTTGGGATGCTCCTGAGATCATTTACTATAATGGAATTTAGGGCAACTCGCAGCCGGTTGGTTGGAAGTTATTAATCGGTTACCTAGCTCCAAGTTTCCGGTTCCTATAATGCAAAACCAAGGGTGCCTTTGTCCGCAAATATCGAGATTTAACTATCTCAACCCTGGAGTGTAACTCGTCGATCCCCTTTCATCCACTTAATTTACTCCTCCGCTTCTCCCGCTAGGTAAACTAATATAAAATGGAACTAGCTCTGCAGCTCCTTTCCTCGTTTTCCCTATTTGCATCGTAAATCTACATAATTATGATCAGAGTCGTGATAATGCTCTTCCTATCAAAATCCGACCACAAATGGCATTGTCGTACAGAAGATCTACAGAAGCCAAAGTGATTAACTTGGTCTTTAGAATATTTAAAAACTTTAGTACCAAAACATTCGATCGTTACTTGATTTTGCGCATTTTAAATGTATTTCCTTAACGATTATGCTTAATATCACTGAAGGAGAAACATTTGTATGGTTATCGAATAATAAACGATTTTCAGAAAAAGCCAATAAGATTAATTCCAGACTCAAATTAAATCTATTCAAGAATGCAATTCTAAGACATAAGAACGTAAGTCATTAATTCTGTCATAGAAAAATATAAAAATATTTTAAATAAATCTTAAAATAAATTGTACGTAAAATTGCCAATTTTCTCTGCTATTTGTATTATGGTGTTAATCAGTTTGGAAAATAAACGGTTTATATGTGCATTGTTTGGTCAGAAATAATGAGTACGTACTGCAGAAACACTAGTCCACAATTGCTGCTCCTCTTCAAAGAAAAACTAGCCCTGCGTTTGTAATCCAATTTTAACTCGAATTCTCTCAAAATTAAGCGTGTACCACTTTCCAAATACTCAACTCGTTCCTTTCCGCTGTACGACTCGAAAAGTAACCTGAGTAGATTTAGTCTCATAGTGCGAATGAGCCTCCATTCCAATAATGCGAAGAGGCAGTATATTTCCTTACTCAATGGACGACACAAGCTCTTCTCAAAGATACGACTAAGTAACAAATTTATGGAATGAAGGTTCATATTAAAATCTTAACTAGCTCTGTGTAATGATTGAATATTCTCACCAATTACTTTTCTTATTCCTTATGTAATAAGGGCACAATAATGTTCATATTAATTCAGCAGAAATACCTTGAATTATCAAGAAATAATCAAATGTGAATGCTGTATATAATAGGTGTGATTATTAGACGAACAATTAATAATTCGTAAACGAATGGGCAGCATTAAAAATGACATAAATGAATGAAGGTAAAATTTCGTTTTCTTTAATCGATTAAATAAAGAAATAATTAAATAATTAAGTAGAATTATAATTAAGAGTAATGTGTTTGGTAATAATAGGATAAGTCCTTAATTTATGCGAAGAGTTAACTCGTTGGCTTGAAATAACGTCGAGGTTTTTACGACTTTTCTGAAAGTTTTACAGACGTTGGAAACCCACTTTGCCGACCGTTTCGCACACCGCTTGGGAAAAGGCCAACCTCGAGAATTACCAAGTGCGATCTTCTTTCTGGTCGATTAAATGGAACGACACGTATTCGATAGTGAATTCATTTACGAAAGATGGTGCAATGTACACATATGCATCGCAAGCATTGAAACAACGCGAGTATTCGAGAAGGTATCGCGAGTAAAAGTAGGTAAAATATGAATTATCGGGTAATGTACGAACAATGACTCGGCGCAAGGTGATTGTTAAGAAAATCAAATTTTTCAATTTTAAACGACCTCAGGGGTCGATCTCAGCGCTCATTCTCCAGAGACTATATAAGGCGGCGCGGAGGACCAGAAATCACTCTTTACACTCGCAGCAAAGTGTCAACATCCCTTTGTTTCCTGATTTATCGTATTTTTTTGTGTGTCTCGCCCATCTCTTGCCTACTTCTACCTATTTAACTAACTTTTACTAATTTTCCCTTAATTAGCTTTCAACTTTGATACCGAAGAGAGAAGAAAGAAGAGCGAAGCTAGCATTAAGCGCTTAGCATTAACCTATGGACGGATGATTGAACGTAGTTTAACACGAAGTATGCAAGGTTTCAACCGTAAGCAGTACAATTCTTTTTAACTTTCGAGTCTCATTCGTTTTGCGCTCCATTGGTCGGAGCATAGAGTCCTGAATACTTCTGGGGGCCCCAGGCTGTTCTGTCGGTGTACCCGACAATTGGTAGGAGGTCGTGTTCAGGGGAGTGGCGTCGCAGGGTTGGCTCAGTCACGCCTGATCCAGTGTGCTCTTCGCCTGGTTATTACCCTCAGCCTTGGCCTTCTCAAGGTCACCGTTGGACCTGCTGATGCTCGTCAGAAGCCCTGGGTGCTCTTGGTAAGAATTCGTCGCGTCGCGGTTTTCTCGTTTCTTCTCTTTATTTACCCCCTTTTCGTTTTTTTATCACTGCTTATGCGTTGAAAGCTGGATAAATGACGGAATGGATCGAATGTTTAGCGTATTCTCGTAAGATTAGGAATGAAGGGATGAGTATGGAAGAACGAGTGGGTTTAGTTTAGTTGCGTGCGTAGAATGGTGGGTGCGTGGGGGATTTCTAGTCGTAGCAACCTCCACGTGGTGAGATACGGGCAATCGGTATTCCTCGCGATCGAAGTATGTTCTCAAGATCGCGAGGAATGGCGAGGTAATAGCAGCGAAACTTTGTAAAATTTACTTGGACATACTTGTTAAGTACGAACATTGTACAGCGATTAATTCAGAGTTTTACGCTGGTATTGTCTTAATTCTTTGTCCCCAAATATTAGCGGGCTTCAGTTTTCCCTGAGTTGAATAAGCTTGGAAATAGGTTTTCGTGCTTTGAAAATCTCTCGCAATGTTTAAGCGGTAGTAACTCGTGCGGAATAAATCTCTTTGATGGACATATTACAAGTCCTTCCCCTCCCCCTCCAGGAAATAAAAATATCTGGAGTTGACACGCCTCTAATACCTACGGTCGGATTTTATCGAGCAATAAATTAAAATGTTCCCCGAATGTAGGATTGTTTTTCCTCAATCTGCTATGCCTGAAGATATTCCATTTTTAACAAATCTAGACGTCGTCAAATTTCGTTGCGCGACAAATTCTAAGTACCTTATTCGTCAGCGCGTGCATAAGGATATATTTCGAGGGGTCTTACCTTTCTCTTGGACCGGGCCATCCTTTGATCTCTGGCATTTTCTGCCTCTCCTGGCGGCCTCTTGCCCCACACCATGATCGCGATGCTAATGTAAGTGAACATAAGCACCATAATCGGTATCAAATATTGCAGCACTAACAGCGCGATGGAGTAGTAGTATCTGCAAAGGGAAACGTTCTCAGAGCAACTTTGCTACGGCGACAAGCTTAATATTAATAAATACTATAAATACAATAAACGATGCAACGAGGAATTATATTTTGTGTAAATATATTAAAGGCAAAATAATTAAATTTTCTTGTGAAATGCGTTTGGGATAACGTCTTATAATGAAAGAATATAGGATTGGCGATACAAGTCAAAATGCTACACGCTGATTTTTAATCAAGATTTATTTTTCACTTTATTCTTAACCATAGTTTATTTCACTTTTGGGGCGGTTTATATGTGAGAAATACTAGTACTTCTTTAATTTTACTAACAACGTACAATGAGTTATTACGAGATTACGAGATTACATATGAGATTACGCAAGCCGAGGTACGAAAATGGAACGACGAGCGCGCTCGAAGAAGGACCAGGGAATATTTCCAAAAATTCGTTGCTACTCGTGAATATGCACATCAGTTTCAAAACGCGACAATGCTAAATATGTAGCAAGTAAGCGCCTTCGTATTCCAGTATTGTCACGTATGTATTCGTCAGCATAGCGCCTGCTGCCTATCCGCGTGACACGTGGAATAATGTCATTTCCGATACGCAAATATTTCTCTTTCAAGTATGACGTATCGAGATTCGCGTACGAATACCGTCAGCATTGACGTTTCGCATTTATGATTTCTCCGAAACAAACAGTACTGCCTACAATAGCAAATCAATCCGTGATTGACGGCATGTTAATTTGAAAAAAAAAAAAAAGGGAAAGTAAATCTTCGCCTATTCTACGTTATATTTTCAAACTCGTAATCCAACTGTTTAGCATTTACAAAAAAATCTAGGTCCTTGTAAAGATTACATTGACCGAATATATGAGAATACCTTGTATATGCGTATATGAAATCTCGAGCTCTCTCTAAGTACATTTTATTATCATCATTGCACACTTCTTATTACATGTAAGTAGGTATATAATGAGATATATACGTAATGGTTTAGCCAAATAAATTTTTAAAAAATAGAATCGAGAAAGGAAAAATGTACCTGTGCTGCTTCGAGGGCCAATCCTCCTGGCAGACGTATTGGTGGCACCTTTTGTAACGTTCCGTCGGCTGAAAGAGCCTAGACACAACGGCAATTGGAAACGATACCACCAAGGCTAGTATCCAGACGCCTAGTATCAATAACTTTGCCTGCTTCTTGCTCATACGCGGCTTCAAGGGCCACATTATGGCGATATAGCGGTCTATGCTGATGGCGACCAGAGTGTATGCGCTCACGAGAACGGACACTGCCTGAAACGAAGCACAGTAAAAGTGGTGTAATGAATTAAGATTTAGATTTTTACGCGGAAAATAGAGATTAGGATTATCACCTTATCATTTTTTATGGATTATTTAATTTTCACATATATATAATATAATAATAGCGGTAGTTTCGAATACATCTTAAAACAGTGAGTCACGGGCTAAATGACGGTGAAAAAGGAGTATAGCTGGTATTCGTATATTTGAAATTGAAATGTATTATAAACTCGAAATGTATATTATTGTATAACTGGAAACAATAGGTATTTCCTCTTGAATGAAAGATATTACTCGATTCCATGGAAAGGCGAATGGTATACCTAACAGTTTCGTGTTAAATATTTGAAGTGCGCTCGAGATATTAAATTCCGCAGTAGGATCATCGGATGCTTCAATTTCTATTTGTGGAGCACTCAAGTCTTATCGTATATGAAGGATGATCTATAAATTGCAATATAAGCTGTAATATTACCATCTTCCTGGAATAGAATCTGGGAAATATTCCGTTAAATTTAATCTAACTATAATTATAGCGAATATCTAAACTTTATTCTTCGTCTGTATACGATTAGTTGAACATTGCACCTAATTTATCTTTAATCAAGAATAAAGCAAAGCTTGGAATCATCTTGTATAACAAATATATATAGCATGTCGTCTAATTTCATGTAATATAAGCGAAAGATGGGAAGTTGCTTCAACGTAGTTAGTATGACGTAAAATCCTCTACCTCCAGAATGGCGGCGCTGCCTGAAAGCAAGCATTTTCGATAATGTCCATGGCGATAAGTAGTTGAAATTCCCTTAAGCCGCCAAATATTCTCCGTCCACGACGCGACCATCAAAGGCTTTAACTCGGATTTTTGTAAGCTGTACTTTTTACGGACTATATTTTACTCTAAGCTGTATTTTTTCACTCGTTAAGTACTATTTCCAGTTTCATCCCGAGTCTCATTGGTATAGTTCACCAAAACCAAACATTAACTTTGCCCAAACAAATGTTGATTTAGCCAGTAGATTGCATTTATTCTTTTTCAAACACAACTCAGACTGCTTACGCGATCCGCATCGTCCATAAACATTTTCTACGAACACAACGGCGTTTATAAATTTCCCTTTATAAACAGTAACAAAAATAGTATTGCGCGTATATGGAATAAAGTCGAGATAGGAGCCTTCACGCGCGAATGGAATTACGCGAAATACTCTCGTACTCCTCGAACAACAATTCTATATGTAAATTTGCTACGAGCTTTACACGCGTTTGTTTCCGAGCTCCAGGCTGTCTTCTGCTCAGGCTTCGATACAAGATGGAGAATTGCTTTTAGGTCGGCACAAGGCGAGTCATTTGTAAGGGCCAAATGCCGCGAAGACATCGGATTCGCCTGGGGTACGTGACCCTCCTGAAGCGCACATTTCGCAACCAGATATCGGGGCGGCCGTCATAAATTTTTTTAACCTCCGCTCGATACACGGATATTACATTTATCGGGGAACAATCTATAATTATCGGGGCCACAAATCAAATACAGCCCCGAAACCTTGTTCAACGCAGGCTTCGTATCGCGAAAATGATCCCTCGAGAAATATTGCGGTAAATTAACGATAAAAATCTCGTTTCTAAATATGGCACGATACTCGCAGGTATTTATCGCTTAACAATATTCCCACCACGGCCAGTCAGTGATTTCTTTGAGAAATTGTGAAACCTTGAAACACTTCTGAGATCTTTCATGATTTTCATGCAACGTACAGATCCTTAAATTATCTCTATTGACATTTTTCCTTCGTCCTCTTTTTCTTCTAGGATATACTTAGTATATATAAATGTGTCTGGAAAATGGCTGGTAGGAATAGTGTTAATATCGCAGGGCGTTTTTTTTTTTTGTAAAACGTTTGCACGCCGGTTTTATATTATGTTAAAAGATTTGCTTCGGTCGTCATCCCTTGAAGTTTTTTCATCTCGGTCCTCCCGGTTTTGCAATTTTTATTATGCCACACACACGCGCGCCCACACGCACATTGTGTCATTTTGGTTTCCGCCTGCTGGCGGATTCTCGACTTTTAAGAGGGAAACTTTGGCATTTAAATGGCATGCAAGTGAACGTGGCCGCATGCGTTGTTTTCGTACAATAAGCTGTTGCTCGTAAACCAAGTTTTCGCATTTCAAAGGAGCGTAACGTTTCAGAGATTTTCGTTCATCGGATAAACCGCGAGGTATTAACGGAATACATTCCGATATACAATATTTATTACTGATATTGAAACGTCAAGGTAATACATTTCGTATCTTCATGGGCGAAAAAGTTTTCCGCTTTTCGGCCCAATGTTATTAACGTACCGAGGCTGTGTTATATTCCGGAGGCTTTGGAAATTCCGTAAGCAGATTTAGGAAAGGAAAAACGTCGGCTGTCATCTTGAAAATAGGTTAATGCCTTGATAATCAGATTTTGCACCGCGTTATGGCGGATGACCGTGACTTTGCGTTAAACTTAATCCGTTGCCAGCATAGCAACGGGCTTAGCCCAAAATATTCTTATAACGAAATATAATTTGAAGCGAGGTTAAAGATGCCGCCAGGTTCAGGAGGATAGCTTGGAGTAATGGTGCGAAAAGGTCGTCGTTCGACACGACGGGAATGTAAATGCCCGAAAAGAAGAATTCTCTTCCACGCGTAGAATTATTTCCCGTTTTATTTCATTTCCGTAGGAATATTACCGAATATAAAACTGGGGCGAAAAAAAGCTTGTATTCCACGTTCTCCAGGAGGAATATATTCGGTCGGATTGCAACGAGCACGTTGTAAAAGACCGACTGTTTTGTATAAGTAGCTTATAAATTAAAGGGGCGAAAATCTTTGCAAAATTCAACTTTGCAGAGGAGAAGGATAAACGATGTGTCTCCGTGTATTTACATTTCAAAACAACTCCACATTCGATATCTGGCAGGAAGCATCAATGGGCAAGATCGATCGCGCGTATGCCGCAATAAGATAGTTTCCGATAAGTTTAATAAACCTAAATTGCTCCCTCTTTCTCTTAGAGCCTTTCACAGCGTTTGGAGCCAGACGAGTATCGATAATCCATAAACCGACTTTGGTGGCGGACTTAATGTTCCTCGTGCTCGACTGCTGATAAACCTTCATTCGCGCAACATCACCTAAAATTTCTAATCACGGTAAAACTCCCTTCTTGCTTTCTTCTTACCAGGCGTCGCAGGCTTTTCATCGGGTCGGCTCGTATAATTTTACAGGCAAGCGTAGAATACGAATGTCATCCTTCTGACTCATAGAGAACGCGCATGGTGTATTTCTCTTTTAATTAAAGGAATATAACAGTGCATAAATCTATAGTACTTCGTAACGAAATAAAGCTGTGTTAAAATTCGTAGAGTCAGTACGTTAGACATATCACATGAGACGATGTAAAAAAAAGAGTTTGGTAAAAACAACTGAATAAATAAAATTATCGCTTAATAAATAATATATCTTAATAAATCGCTAAACGCTGATGTCAATGAAATCGATCTACTGTTTGCACAAAACTCGGCTGTGAAAGGCCAACTGTTGATCGCGTCGCTAACTGAGTCGACGAGGCATTATAAGCGGAGCATTGTAGACGGTCAGATTTCGATATCATTGCTCGAACGAGCGATCGAAGTATTTCTGTGTTTGGCATTGCTGGCGCGGAGAATCGCATTCAAAATGCATTATGCTTATACAGTCTTGCTTCTGGTTCCTACACAGCAGTCAGCATCGGGCATTTTTTACTCAACCCACTTGTTTTGCTTCGCAGAAGCGCAGGCTGAAGTTACAGGTTCCGTTATTCACCCTTGGGAATTCCATCAGACGTCGAATAATTCCTGTCGTTATTTCTCTAAGGTGCATAAGCACCTCGTTTTTAATCAATTTTTCTTGAAACGCGCCGCCGTGGAAACTACCAACTGGAATTCGTTTAACTTCCAGCGAATTCGAGACTTTACTACGGACCAGATTTTACAGGTATATTGCTTTACGTAAATTATATATTTATAAAGTAACATGGTATTAGTGCAATATATATGGTTGGTAAGAAAGCAATTCTGGTTTTGTAGTCTGAAATAAAACTCTTATTTTTACACAAGGAGTAAAGTTTAATTGGTAACATTCTTCATTTTATTCGATGACATTTCGCCATTTTTTTTTGGCAACTTTATAATTCCGCGCTTATAAGACTTCTGGTCCTCATTAACAAAAAACTGAACCAAATACGATTTGAAAACCGAAAATACTTGTTAATCCGATAATAATCGAATAATCTAAGAGATCGATATATGCAACTTTTGGTGTTTCTTTTTTACATTTACGAGACAGGTTTATTACTTTTTTATGGGTTTTATTTATTTCTTTTTTCGTGATGCGCGTGAGTTGAATTTCGTTTCACAATAAAAAGCTAATAGCTCGTGGACGATTGAAAAATTAATGTTTACATATGGCGCGCCAGGATTTTTGGAATACAGATAATGTGCCAGAAAAGTTGGGTGCGAACAGTAAAGAAATTAATGAAAAAGTACGACGTAAAGGTTTCCATTAATAATGTATAAGTTTCTTTCTATAGAATATTTATTCTATAAAATACTGTGAGTTTAGAATGATGACAAAAATTAGTTAGAAAGATTAAATATTTATTGATTTTCTTTTATACCAATTTATCTAATTTTCTTCCACTTTTAGTGCATGTTTTTATTTACTACGCAAACTTTGTAAATCAACGGATAACTTTTCGATCTTTTTGCACGTATTGGCACGGCGTTTTTATTAAATGTTTCAAGATCGGATGTTACCTTATTCTGACACTGACGTCAGAGTGATGGATTACAGTCATAAAAAAGAGGTCTCGAGTCGAGAACGTGATTTAAGCGGCAAACAAGGCTATAAATTGAATGTACGTAAAGCGGGCGTTAGGTCATTTTAATGATGCTTTGGAAACTCATTTGGCGAGGATTTAATAGACATTACCGTGTCTATATGTATATATATATATACAGCCTTGTTTTGTTATGCTGACCTCTTTGTCGGCTATCCTAGGCGCATTAAACGTCAAAAAAGCAGCCGCGCTCTGAAACAGCTGACACCTGCGTACGCACCCTTGGTGAAGCTTTCGACAGCGGCCTAGATAAATGCAAAAATCGATTAACCGCTCATAAATAGAGTGTGAATGAAATAGGGAGAAAAATATCGCTCCAGCTCAAATTATAACCTCAGTATTTGAAGACGATTAATCATAGAGGTTAATGATTTTTCAATATTATACTGTTATTACTGTATGTTACATATTATTGCAGTATAATAAAAAAAAACTACGTACTATTTTGAATTATTCGATCTTTATAATTTATTCGATGAAACTTCACGCTTCAATCATATTTTTTCCAATTTTATGGTAATTCAGTATATATTGATTTTCATTGTGTTTTGTGCATATTAACGTGTTTTTAGAGCCATTGTAATTTTAAATATCTCATGAATAAAGAAAAACGTATACGTCGATCGAACGATTTATTTAATACATATAAAGCAATTTCCTGGGGTGTACAGATGTATGCAGATACAATTACTTTGCATTACCTGCTGTGAATTTACGTCGGAAAGAAAGCTACTCTCTTTGAACCACGAGCTGCAAGGATTTTTTTTCTTATCCAGCAGTGAATCCAACCCTCTTTCGAGGAAAAAAATGGTGAGAGGAATGTGAAAGGGAGAAGGTTTTAAGAAAAATCGATCTCCTAAATATTCTTAGGTCACTTTCAGACAGGGAAATCCCACAATTTAAAGCTTGCGTTTTTTTAAATATATCTAACATAAACAATTTTATATATTGATTTTTCGTATTCTATTATATAGTATTTCAATTTTTAATGCGTTTCGTATTTTATTATAAATTAACTTTATTTACGAAACAATGTTTATGCTATAATAATGAACGCAAGTCAGTTTGTATTGTCAGATTAATTGGAAATGCGATTCGTAAATTTGTTCGACTAAAGAAAAATATATTTTCTCCCATTATCTTTTTTGTTCGTAACCAGATTCTCGATTTAAAATTTACTTTAATACACTGGAATATAGCCGACATCCATACACGGCGACTAAAGCAATGGCCTAGTATAGTATGCAGTTTTTTAAAGTCCCATTTATAACGTGCCAGCGTGTAATGCCACTCTTCTATGCAAACTCGCATCGCAGAAGGGGTTCTGTACGCTCTCCTCTCAATGGACTTTGTATCTGTTGCAAAGTGCCAATATCGCCTTTAATAGTTCTCTCAGAAAACTGCGCGTGAAAATTTGCGAAAGAATTTGTATTAAATTGCAGTGCAGTTAACCAGTGGCATGAAACTATTAATTGCAGTAACACCTATTCAAACGATAACGAATATCCCTTCCTGCTAGTAAAACATCTTCGAGCCCTTTTTTTTATAACTTTTTAGGATCGAAGCCTTCATTTAAACATTACCAAATACATAAATAAAAAAGTCGAAAATATGCGTTGAGAAAAAAAAATTCTTTCGAAATAAATTCGCTTTTCGGATAACAGTTTCCGCTGATGAATCACCAGCCTCTTTTCAAGCTTTTAAGTCCCTCGTGATTCCAGAATGCTCGTCGTCGAAAATCCCTGCGATATCCATCCCCTCAATTATAGAGTAAAATTACGCGCGGATTAAATTTAGAAGCATTTTATATCGTTGCTAGAAAGACGGGGATACATGAAAAACTCGCGCGATTTATACCAAGCGTGGACGATGCCACAACCTGAAAAATAGCACGCGGTAGAATACTACTAGCAAACAGTTCAATTGTAAATAGAAAAACAATTTTTTTTACAATTCTCCCGAAAGAGTGATAACAACGCCGTTCGTATGAGATATGCAACGACGAGGATTTTGTCAAAAAAATGTACGCAACTGAGAAGCAGTAGTGCTTAGCAAAAATGAACAAGAGCGGACGAGAGCCTATGCTTTGTACTTCACTAGCAACGAAAAACCCAGTATATACCCTTGTACCAAATTCATATATGCACGTTAAAACATATTTTGAGATAGTTCTCGAGGTTTCTTCTACTATATATTTATAACATTCGCTTCAAAAAGCTAATATCATAATATCAGTTCCGAAAACTCCATTCTCGCAGCAGAGGAGCGTTGATATTATACTTAATAAATATACATGTAGGTTAGACGTGATACTCCTAGTCTTCTTGCTCCGTAATCGAATGAAAGCAAATGCATTTACCTTACTAGGAATTTATTTTCATTCAATATACACGTAGGTACAAAATGTCTAGTACTTCGTGCGACACAGATTTTTATCCCAGTATAAGATCTATACGTTTCGTATACGTGCTATATTGTGTTGTACTGTGTGTGTTCCTATATAGTATTTTACTTTTCATCCGTTACATCGATTTACCTGAGAGTAATTGACGCTCGGACAGAGCTCCGGTCCGAAGGGCCAGTACTGGAGTATGAGGGTACTGACAAAGCTCGTTGGCACGCAGAAGAGTGCCATAAGGATGTCCCCAACGGCCAGGTTGACAATGAAGTAGTTTGTCACGGTCTTCATCCTGGGGCTGCTGTAGACCACGTAGCAGACCAGGCCATTGCCGGTTAGGGCGACCACGAAGATGGTGCTGTAGAGGAAGTAGATGATCGCCTGGAACCAACTCGCGGAGAGGATGCTGTCGTGCGCGAGAAACTCGTCGCAGCTAAAGGAGTTCTCGACGTTTGTCGCATTCCAGGGCACCTCGAGGTCGGCTGCCTCCAGAACGTCCACCATATAGTCCTCCACGTTTCTGTTCGTGTTGGTGTTCATGATGTCGAGTGGCCGTGCTCCATTATCGTCTGGAAGAGGGACAGAAATTCGCTGAAGACACGTAACTGTGGGATAAATGGGCGGATACAAAGTTTGAATCTACGCTTTGAGCGTGGAAGAGTTTTCTACGATGCTTTACTGCCTATAATCTATGTAGAACTTTATTCTTTGTTGCTACGGTCCTTTCATTCTCTTCCACGCAATATTTATTCTGTGCTGTGTTGTGAAATATTAAATACAGTGGGGTGATTAAATGTCAATGCGATAGTATGGGCACGTGATATAGTACCTTGTAATAAAAAACGGTAGTAAAACGCAATAAAAAGTTGTAATAAAAAAAATTGTAGTAAAAAACGAGTAGTAATTGCCTAAGCAAGGAAATAACATTTTGTTAGCAGAAGTCATTAAATAATGAATACAAATTTTCCGATCTCTATTTAACTTGTTTGCGACCAACGATTTATAATTGTAGTTTTGAAAATGAATAAAATTATTAACATTACTTGCTTGATGTTGAAAAAGATGATGCGTAAAGCATATAAATCTTTATGGAATTCGTAATCAACCTGAGAGCAGTACATTACGATATAAAGTGTATCTATTTAAAGAAAAAGATAGATAAAATTTCTTGAACTTGACAAATTAAGAATATCATACGTGCCATCACTAACATTCTAGGAGACGGTTATATTTTAAGGAAATTGTATCAAAGGGTACTTTGCGGCGTTTTAATGAAAGAGATACATATTTTTTGGTGGAAAAAAAAATTCTCTACGCATGCGCAGGAGCAAGGTACAACCTTAATATTTCTTTTCCCTTCAAAAGGAATCCTAAGAGGCGTGCAGCCTTGTTTTATTTGCAAAGTCGTGAAACAAGGAATACAGGAATACATGATAAATTCTATAGCACCATTATATTTTGTTCCTCCACATCTTTCTCATAAAAAAGCAAAAAATTTTCTTTCGTACCATATATACTTCTGGGAAAATCTCTTTTTATCTCATGGTAAATGCGTTTTGTACATATATCGCGGGAAAAAAGTATCCGTGCCTTGAAACGGGTATAAGAAGAAGTTAAAATTGAATCAAGCTTCGAAAGTAAGTTAGTAGGAACTCTTTGAAACCCGGAAGAACTTTTCTCCAGGATATTGGTTTGTTTAAGAGCCATGAAGCAATCCACCCTTTTCCATTTTTCACTTTTTGTCACACTCCATTAGCAGAATTAAGGATTTTATTATTAATTTGCCGATACCTTTGTAGCTCGACTCAAGGTAGATTAAAAGTAAATCGCACCCTTAGCTTCGGCTGAATTACATTTGTACATTTTTAGCTTAACGATCGAACCAGCTTCATTCGAATTCAACGATGACAAAGGTATGTATTCGAGGAAAATTCCCCGATGTACATCATACTTCAGTTTAAATTCGTCTATGCAATATTGATGAAGATTAGCACGGATTACTGTCTGCGAAATGGCACATTTCATATTTCCGATAGACGTGGCTCTTTGCCTTTCTACTTGACATTATATATCGTTTTTTTGGTAGCGTATAATATGAACAGCGAACATTAAGTAAAGCCAAAAAAACTATCCAGATTGACGAAATATTTTGACTAAATTACTATGTTACGATGAATAGCAAAACATGGAGGAAGATGATCAATTTGTTACAATCTTGAAGATGACATTTGTAATATCCGCTTAATTATTATGAAAATGATTAAGATGGTTATTATGAAGCGGCAAGGATAATATTTACGGACTTTCTCAAAGTTTAAGAAATCATTTTTAAAGCATATACCACAGGTATATCCAGCAGTCTTTTGCGGCTATCCTGATTCATTAACGGGGAAAAGCGATAATAAAGATAAAACATCTATATAACCAAAGTAAAGCGAAATTAATTGCGAGCACCAGCGGCAAGGATTTAATTTCTTTGGTCACTCGATCAATTTCACCGCGAGCGTTCAGCAAGCTTCGTTAACACCTCGTTCAAATTTGTTCTCGTTTTCTTCTTGTACAAACGTTACACTTTTGCATTTCAGTATTTTAATTGTTCTTACTCCTGTTGGAAGAACACAAACGCCCTTGCAAGTTGCTCAATTATTCCGGAGCGCCGTTATTCTCGTTACTGGGAAGGTTCGATAATGTTATCACGTTAGTTCTTCCCCTCGAGCTTGTCTTATCGATCCTTTTTCATCACGGAATTTCCACATACTTTTTCATCCTCCTTTTTTTTTCGCGTATCAGCTCCTTGTACGAGAATTAGGGCCCACGAGGCCAATCAGCCACGCGATCGTATCTCATTGATTCGATATAGCAAACTTTCTCAGAAGCGAAATTTAAGGTGTAACCTTCGAAAGGAATTTAGCGCGATAAGAAAGGTATACGCCACGTGAATCGTGGAAGAAGTGGGACGATACACAAGGTAAACTGGCGAATCTGTGGCGCTTAAGGAAAACCTGATGCGAATCTCATTACTCTTCGATATCTATCCAAAGTTTCTCCTTAAAACAGAACTTCTTGAATTTTGATTCGCGGGATTTTCCTTCGATTCGAAGGAATTTAGCAATGGCACACGGAATGTTCTTCTGAGTTTCGCCGAGTTAGGCGCCATGCCATTCCACCTGAGGGAACATTCCTGAAGAATATTTGATTTCAACCCATGCTTTCCTGTTGCTCGGATTTCATATTTTAAACGCAACTTTGTGAGCATTTTCTACCAATAACATTCGCTATATATTCAAATTCAAGGTCCGAGAAATCGTCACGTAACCGGAGTATTGAATGAAACGTTCGATAATAGGTTCCCAACTTATTAATGGAATAATCAAATTCTCCAAACACAGTTTATCGTATAGACCGTTTATTTTAAGAGAAACTTGTTTCCGAAAAATTAAAGCTTAGCACATTTGTTGATTAAAAAATATAGGTAAATTATGTCAAGTCTGGCAATGTTTCTACTAATTTATCAATGTGTAATTTCATTACATACATTTTTTTTGAGCGAATTTAACTAAAATAATGTATATTTACGAGCTGCAAATGGACTTACACCGCTTTGAAGATAAACGATCCATATATCGATGAAACACCGAAAGTGTGTCTTGAATTCAAACCGAGCCGCTGTTAGTGGCAACTGGAAAGAAAGATAAATAAGCGCGGTAATAACTCTGTTGTAGGATCCCTCTTACGATCGGTACTGCAACAGGCTACGAGATATAACTTTGCAGCGACTACAATCCGCATAAGACATCCTAGTAAGAAATGCCAGGAAATGGCAGCCAGCGAATTTTCATATGACTGCTCGACAAGGGAGTTAAATCTGAATGTAATACGCTTTATGTTAAACTCCTTTGAACGCGACATTTCTGTATAACCTCAGAACTGTAAGGTCTTCCCTGCTACGTTCGCTTTATAAAACGTCCCGACAAATTGACTTTTCCCCCGAAGGCTCTTATATCTACGCGTGTATCGAGAAACAGTTTTATTAAAAGCAGAATAGTTATAGAAAGCTTAAGAAAACGCATTTTATGTTTTATGACATAAACATTTTCTACATTAGATTCGTGATTTGTGCAAGATTCGTGTTCCCGGATTTTTGTAGTTTCGATATTTCTATGTAAATATTGTGCAAATGGAAAAAGAATTCGCGGGAAATATAACGCGAATGCATAAAAATTTGCAATGGCTGTATTAAATATTAACACCGACAATCTCTTACTTTAGATAAGAAATTAAACTAAGGAAAAGAAATTGAAGGTTTCATTTACGCGAGGATGTCTGATCTTCGACCGGAGCGCGAATTAAATTGATGGAAGTGAGGAAGGAGCGAAAGAGAGGGAAGAGTTAGTCAGAACCTTGTGGCAATTTCACGTGAAAGTTCTTATCGACACGTCGCTAGAGGGCACGAGACCATCGCTTAACAATATCCCGGGTTATGAACGACCGAATTCCAATGTCAATTCCAAGGATACTCCGATTGTCTGAGTCTGTGACGGACAAGAATAAGGGTAAAATGCTTCACGGTTCGTTTCTTGGCCGGAGGACAAAACCTTAGGATAGAGAAGTGGAAATGCGGAACACAAGAAAAAAATTCAAAAGGAATTATTCACTGGTATTCACTTTGACAGAGGTAATTATTGTAGCTTTGCCACTGTCTCGCGTTTATCATATAGATAAAAAATAAATAGGCCAAGGGTAATTGTTCTTAAAGTATGGCTGGTGCTTTACATGATTTCGCGTCACGTCTTCGACAAACTTTTATAAGAATACCATTAAAGCAGGTCGGCGGATAATACATTTTTCAAATTTTTAATGAAAACAATCTCCTGAGATCAATTTTAGTGTACTTTATCAAGATTACATAAATAATTCACTTTCTTCTTGTCATAGTGCAAATTTCATAATAATAAGTTTGCCTAGCAGCTCAGTTTTAGATGCACAGTCTTTATACAAAAACTCGTCCCAATTTGTCATTGGGCATAAAGTAGCTAAGCGAGTACGCAAAGTCTCGAAAGGAGTGTAAAGTCTGACATTCTCGAAACTGTGTCTCGCCAGGGATTAGGTGGTCATGCATTTTTTTATTTCATGCAAACGTATTTTACATAAAAGCATTAATTACGATCTCATTCTCAATTATGAGTAATGTTTTGATATGTACATGACTTAAGTCAATGTAGCAAGCGAAACAAGTATCTCCATAATAATACGAAGAATTGGGAAAAAATCTTTACTAATTTTATCCTATGGAATTCTTGATACAAACCAAATTTAATTCTGTTCCGCGTCCTCTATACGTTATTGTATTAATACGCGAGGAACTTCCACGAATATTCTAATCAGCCTCATTTGCGTATTTTGACGTAACAAAATCATGTAAACTGTGACTCGTTATAAAGCAGATATTGATGATATGAACACATTGCACGTACAAACCGCGCGTGCGATAAAAGGCCAAATTTAATTTGCTTGTTATTACTAGCGTCACCACATTTTAAATTTTATGTTACAAATAGTGTGGTGATATTTCTTTAATTTTTAATATCAATGGTATATTCTGTAGTTAAATACATTTATTGTTTGAATCACACTCCTTGATTAATCGTATATATGTATCAACTAAGAAAATACCCATCGTTGATCGACCATATCTTGACCACCTTTCTTTTAGGAAATCTCGACCCTGATGAATGGACCAATCGATGCGAGGTCCAAGAAAGCGGACTTATAAGAAGGGTTGCGCGTCGAACCATAAAGATGATTCTTCGTTTAATCAGAACGAGGATGAAAGAACCGAGAACGTCAATAAAAGAGAACGACGAGACGATCTCCTTTACCTTACGGATCGTCGGCGGAAAATAAGGTTTGACCTTCCTGCTAAGAAGCTGAACAACTTTTGCGAACTACAAACGAGATAAGTTATATTTGAAGAAATAATATTTCACCCTCGTTAATAAATCGCGCCATGTTTAAAAATACATACCTCTCGGCTTCGAATCAAATGTTTAGCCGATTTTATTGTATGACTCGAATTTAAGGTAATTTCTCACGATTTTACAGTATTTTGCCCTCGAGATATTCCGCGTTGGGATTCTTCCTTGAAGTTTTTGCTTTGTATCCAAATTGTTTAATTTGTTACAGCGGAATGTCAGTGTTGCAGTTTTCTCCATTACTGAGAAGTATTACAAATAATGGTTTTTACTTTGAGGGTATTCGATCGATATATATA